>JAYJLV010097688.1:0-12378 GCA_036873485.1 Torymus texanus | reverse complement strand
TCTAACTCATAGTAGTAAAGTTTTTTTCCACCTAAACTTGTGCCTCCGTCAGATCGATCAACTCAATTTTTAAAAAAATTTTTTTTAATACTTTTAATAATTGTATAAATTTGTACAATATATGCTTATATATTTATATATGGTAATTTGAGAATTTCCAGAGTAAAACAATAAACAATTTTCATATTTGTGGATTTTTATGGTACAGTGGTTTTTAGCCAAAAATTTTTATTGAGTTTGTGTGTGTTTGAGAATTACCAATTTTATTAGAACATGCTGTGGGTGGTTGAATAAATGAGATTTACAAAATATAAGAAAACATATATCATATATTACAATTATAATATTAAATTACTTTACAAATTTTATAAATACTAATTAAGAAAGTTTTACAATAAATTTTGCACACAGGCAAACACACGCACAGAATTATGTTACAATGTTTAGATTTGAGTATATTCCATAAGTTAAATTTCCTTTGCCAAGGAAACTGATCTGTTCTAAAGAGTGAGTTTGGCCGAAGTGAGTATGTCCATCAAAGTATAAAGTTCGGTGAGTGACTCGGCGAAGTTCCCTTTGAATAGTGCAAAGTCACTATGTAGAGTAAAGATGATGCTGATGATGTAAATGAGACAATAAATGTTATAGTTTTATTGTACTACAATTGAGTGCGTGCAATCAGATATTATTGATCTGACTGCACTTGAGAATGACCGCCGTATCACCGCATGCATTAAGGTTGCGTGAGCGTACGTGTGCTGATATGTAGCCGTGTGTGGTTTTTGAGATTACCTGAGCACGTGCGCTGCTTGAGTAATTTCAGCGATGAGTTGCTCCTTGACAATGAGAGATGTGCCGTTGATTATAAAGATCAGATTAGTGAGCTGAAGAGATGACTGAGTTCAATGATAAAGCCAGTGAACATTGAGCGTTGAGTAGATCCAATTGAAATGCGTAGTCTTTGTTTCAGGTGTGCCTCGTGTGGAAGCCAATAGCAGAGAGAGAGAGAGCGACCGCGAGAGCTTCCTCCTTCTTGGTGAGAACCTGTCGCTCGCGGGTCAAATCCTTTCTCTCCTATTAGGACATTGGAGAGAGAGAGAGAGAGAAAGCGCTAGCCCTTTAATGACTAACCTAATCAATTCAGGACTATCTTTCCCGTCTTGAGACTGAGAGGTGCTGCCACTTCGCGGCAGCGTCGTGATTGCTCCCGCTGAGCGTGACCGCGCGAAATTAAAAATAATGCTTAATTCCCCAACAGTGTGACATTTGGAAATTAAAATAACAGTTTCGCAATTTTTCCGCAGTGCGATGCTAATGTAGAACTCTTTCCGAATATTTTCCACTTTGGATCATCTACATTGATTCAGAATTGCGTTGTAGGTAGATTTTGGAAAAAGTCAAATTTGCTCCCACTGTACGACGGGGGTCGGGACGACTCTGGTTCGATTCCTGAGGTCATCGCTTACTTTTATACTCCCTTTTCCCGTATCCACCCCGTTACATGGCACCCAACTTTGAATAACCCACGATCGGAGGAAATACACCGATGGTTTCCACTGGACTTTTAAATTCACAAAATTTTCTCTTCCTCCACCGTATCATCGTGCATCACAATCCAAGTGGATTGCCTCATAGCGCGACTAAGTCTTGGTGATGTACAGCCATAGCGGAGCAAAAGTACTACGACGGAACTATCCGTAGTGTGGATATGGATACGTGAAACGGCCCCAAGCATCGCAGGGTATTGAAGAGAGACTATATATGTCATTCCTATACTTTTTTTAAAAAGTGTGCTCGGAAACCTCCGGATCTTACGATGTTGCCTGAGGTGACATGTAAGGCGAAAACCGTGAAGCTAGTTAAGCCGAAGATCTCCGAGGTAGAAACTAGGGAGAAGGACAGCTCCTCTAGCAAGGAAGGCCCCGCAGATCAAATGATCCTAGCGGCCATCGCAAGGCTGAAAGCCGGCTTGAGCGAGATTGGCAATAAACAGGATTCTCGTTCCGCCGGCAACAACCACAAACCGAAAAAGGATTACCGGCAGGAGAGGCAACTCCCGAGAAAGGTGTTCGTGAATAGGTGTTGCGCTATAACTGTATCGCTGTACGATGATCGTTTTCGTGGAACTTAGATTTCGCATGCACGCGGTTTGATGGCCAGAGAGAATCTGATGCAAATACTAAATGAAGCGCGAGTTTAGAACTGAAATCATCGCGCGCTCCTCGCGTGCAGTTCATGAATATATGGCTCGAGCGATGTAAACAAATGCGCGAGATGCACTAATTCGCGGGAATTAGAGCCAATGATTTCGATAGAATATAATGAACCGAGATGCGTCTTTTTTCGTATTTTATCTTCGAACGTCGTTATAGAATGAAAATCAACTTGACATGACTACTATGCACACGATCATCTTTTGAGATTTTACCTAAATAAATCACTTCAAACGGCTAAATCTCAAAGCCTATTCCATCGTTTTAGACTTTAAAAAAAAAAAAATAAAAATCTTGTTGAGAAATATAAGAGAAATTTTTAGTGCAAAAATGTGCAACCAGTACGATACATAGGGGTTAAGGATAGTCTAAAAATATGAAATGCATTAGCTATATTACGGATCGCTAATAAAATCTTAATCATCATTTTTTATTGCTTTTTTTGTAAATTCAAAAAAAGACGAAAAAGTAGAACCTATTTATCTTATTATTTTTTTTATTTCAGCCTTCTAGAATTTTTGAAAAATGTCTTATAACTGATCGAAATTAGAGATTGTAAAAATCTCAGCAGGAGCTAGGAGTGACATAAGGGGTGAAATTTTGGCAATTCTATTTTTTTATATCGTCGGCTGAATTGAAGGAGATGCTAACTCGAGAGAGCGCGTAAGAAGGGGTTAACTCTGACGAGCGCGTAAAAAGGGGACCAACTAGGACGAGCGCATAAGAAGGTATCAACTTGGCCAAGTTTGTAACAAGGTGCTGACTCGGGCGCTCGTTTTTTAAACTTTTTAAGTTGATTGTACTAATATTATTTCGCAGACGGAAGTCATCTGCGAATCAGCCTCTAGTAGAAATCAGAGGATACCTATTATTATATTTATTCTATTCATATCGTAAGTCCCTTTTTGAATCGAAATTGTACGTCCTAGGAATCCTCAGATTTAGCGAATTATCAGTGTGAAAATTGTCTCCCACTCATGAGCATATAGTTATACAGTAAAGTAGACTCAAAAATCAAGTTCAGCGAGTCAACAAACCCCCTAGGTATCCTCGGATTTTCACTGGAGGCTAATTTGTACGAAAGTCGTCTGAAAAATAATATTAGTACAATCAACTTAAAAAGTTAAAAAAACAAGCGCCCGAGTTAACACCTGCTTATAAACTTAGCCAAGTTGGTACTGTTACGTTTTGTGATTATCTAATATTTCATCAGTGATCTTTTTGGCATTTAGAACAATGTATGCAATTATGATATATGACGGCACACGAGCGTCTCAGCGTAAGAAGGTCACGGTCACCGATGGCATCCGATGCAGCATTCTTCAGGAGTCCAATATAAAAGATAAAATTTCAACACACAATGGCAATGCCTTACCGAAGACGAGTAGGTCACCGTAAGCGACGGCACAGTGGTCAGCGTTTTTAATGCGAGAAAATTGACCCATTTATGAATTACGCCATTTATTAATTATGGAAAATCTGTAAACCAATTTGAATTATAAAAGGCAAGGAGCGACCGTCCACCAATCAGTATACGCGTAGACATAAACGCGAACTCCGTACCACTCTAGCCGACAAAAGGAGTAGCGAATATATTTTTAATAGGCCATTACGAGCCTGTATCATAACATAATTTTTATATTCATATATTTAACATTTTATCTGTACTTACAAATTGCGAATAACGAATTCTTTATACGCGTATAGATCAAATATAGTTATTTGTTAAGTAAATCGCGATTATAGATAATTCATTGTGAATTTGATATTTCAATAAATAGTGTAATAAATCGAATATCGGTCATTTATTTCGAGAACCCACCTCAAGGTGAAAAGGTAATATCACAAAATATATAATATATCAATATTGAACTAATAATATATAAGAGTATTCCACCTCTACATCTCAGGACTTAACAGTACCTTCTTACGCGCTTGCCCGAGTTGGCACCTTTTTACGCGGTCGACCGAGCTAGCACCTTCTTCCTCTCAGTCGACGATATGTTCTTTCCAAAAAATCTGCGGTAAAATCGGTGACCCAACCCCCCGCGTACACTTTTTAAAAAAAAAGTACAGATATTATAAGCCGACTCATAATGGAATAAAATTTGCTCAGATTTCTATATCTTCTGTTACTAGAAGATTGACAGTTGCTAAAGCTAAAGGTCTTATGTGACCTTTTATACACAACAAAATTTGTATTTTACTAGTGAATGGTCTTATTGGCGTAACTAAAAATGTGATCGGTAACGGATTACCAATAGTTAGTAGTGGTAATTCAACAGTCCTTGGTATAACTATTAGGTTTTCATCCCTACAGACTAAGATCAAATTACTATTTGAATATCCTTCCGTTGTGTTGATAAGCACGATTTTTATAATATAATTAGGCCCGAATCCGAGCGCTGAAGATTGTAATATATGTATTATTGAATCATATTCATGTTTTATCGTTAATGTGTTATGAGATTTTATAGTAGTATCTAAGCGCAATCTTAAAAACCCTTGTTGAAACGCAGTGTGAATTTTTATAGCATTTGATCTCTCTCTAATAGTTTGTTCGATGAAAAGTTTGTTTTTTTTTGGAATTAGAAATTTATATCCCAGATTTATTAAATTCAAATTTGATTGTGAAGTTGAACGTGCACTGAAATCTGCAGTGCGTTTTAGAATTTTAACACTCAGCCCGCCACTGCAAGTGAGCATCGCCATTGCTCGTTCTTCTTGTCCAAGTCGGCCATACTGCAACAAATAAGATACAAATAGTTATTAAATGCATAGAAAGCTTATACATAGGTTAGATAATAATATTCTTAACTATATAATACAACTTCATACAGTGTCCAGTTTCTCTTTATTGAAATAATAAAGACGTAGATATTTTTATTCTGGACGAACCCATCTCAAATCAGATGGTCCGCGTATGCCTATGTCATCTATCATTTTGAAATTAAAATATTTATGTTCTTCTCCAAAAATAATTTGACAGGTATTTTTTAATTTCTTTGTTTTATCAAAATTTAATGCGATCAGAGAAAAACAAGTTTTTCAAGATTTTAGGTATGTAACATATAATTTCACTCTGTAATAAATCCTCTTTCACGTCCTTTATGTTATTAAAAAAGAAAAACAAATAAAAACTGCACGAGTTTTGCACATTTTACTGAAAATTGCATTTTTTATAAAAATGCCTTTTTTCCGAAAATCCCATTTTCCTTTGCTCAATTTTCTTTTGTCGTGATAGAGAACGTAAATACCTATCTAGACGTATTTGTCAGATTCAGGGGATTTGTGCTGCGATAACGATCACTAATGAGATAACACCCAAACAAATTTTTCATGCTTAACGCTTATATATAGTGATATAAGAATGATATAACAGTCAATATAAAGATATTTATCGTTGTAAGCACTATAACGTGGAGTTGCTTTCTCTTTTCCCCTTTTGCCGTATTGAACCCATGATGGCCGAGAATTACCCGAGAATATATAAATTATTAACGGGTTTCGTTTTTTCTTGTTTGTTTCTCCCACCGATGGATAATTCCATCCACGCGGATGTGCGCCAAGGCAACTCGAGAGAGAAGATTCCCGCTGACAGCGACCAAACCGTAGGTAAGTAGAGTTGTAGAGATAGGAGTGGCGTGTTCAAAGTACGCGCGCGCGCCTGAGATTCGCGGCTGGGTCGCGCGACGGCAGCCGAACGGCAGCACTTTACGAGAGGTAACCGTTCCGGCGGTCCCGGAAGCAATTGCATCATCTTGCCGGCGCGCGCGTGGGAAATTGACAGTCCGGCGTGAGCCATAGGAGAGATCGGGTGAGTGGAGATTTTGTTTCGGGAGTTCTTTTTTATTATATAGCATGTAAGTGCCGGAGCGAGGGACGGCGACGAGCAGCGATGTCGAGAGGAGGACCTGGAAGATAAAGAAGACGAGAGGGTGAGCGAATCCCGTCGAGTGGAGAATGAAACATTTTTATTTGTCTCAACAGCAAAAATATACTACATAGACACATGTGTGTACCAAAACAAATAAAAATATATACAAAAGTAGCGATAAGTTCTGTTAAAATTCAAAAAAGGGAAAAAATAACAAAAAGTCAAGAATATGTGTCACATTGGACAAGTTGTCACAGAATAGTACTTAAAAATATCCCATCGAAGAAGAATATAAAACAAAATTATAAATATAAATATAGAAATACAAAGTAAAAGAAAGTCATGTAATATTGTTTGTGTAAAGAATTAATCTGACTAGAATATCACAGTAATTAAAACCTTGGAAAAGTTTACGCTACATTATAAAACTGCTAGTCTTTGGTGTAATATCATAAAAATTAAGCCGACCGGCCAAGTCTTAAACTAAATAAAAATAACAAAGTCATTTTACGCAAATCAATGTCCCGATCCTCGCAATAGTTGAGGGGGTTAGAGATCAAGATCCAAAAGGTACTGGCGCACCGCCCTCTTGAATCTGGAAAAAGTTTGAAGGTAACGTAGAGAGGGAGGGGGGATGTTCCAGAAAGAAGCGCCTTGGACCTGAAACGATTCTGCATTTTCATCCGATTTTAAAACGGGAACTCTAAATTCCGGTCGAACTCCTCTGTAAGTTGAACGAGGTATATAAGCAGTAAAAAAGGCAAGGTAGCTGGGCTCTTTTAGACGTAAGACCTTGTACAATAATAATGCAGTATGATACTGCATGCAGGCCTACCATCAAATCCCTTTAGATAAGGCAAGACGGAAGTAGACCGCCTTCTCTGTGCCGGGATCGGGCCTGTGGCAATTTACTCGGATGCCCTTCGGGTTAATGCATGCGTCAAGTTTCAGCGTCTGTTCGACTCCTTACTCGGCCCCGAGATGCAACAGAATGTATTCGGTTATCTCGACGACATAATCATCTACCACAGAGTCATTTGAGAACTATCTGTATTGGATTGAGATGGTGGTGAAGGAGTTAGTGGGAGCGATGGTGGAGGTTCATAGAGATAAGTGCGTGTTTTGCTGCTCGCAAGTCACTTACTTGGGATTTCTGCTAGACCGGGAAGGCTTGAGATAAGATCCGGAGAAAGTGGCGCCGGTAACGAATTACTCTCCACCAAAGAATGTGAGGCAATTGCGCAGGTTTTGAGGTCAAATTGGTGAAATTGTTGTGAAAAGGGAGAGAGTGGAGATGGGGAGATGAGCAGGAAGAGACTTTCGAGTTACTAAAGAAGGCGCTTGCTTCAGCTCCGGTCCTGGTACGGCCGGATTTCAGCTAGCCATTTAAGGTGCAATAGGAGCAGTTTTGATTCAGGGGGCTGAAGACGGAGAGCACCCTATTGTGTACGTAAGTTGAGCCTTGACGTCTGCGGAGAAGAACTATACGACCACGGAGAAGGAGTATCTGGCCATGGTGTGGGCGATCAAAAAGTTAAGGCTCTACTTGGAGAGGTACAAGTTTACCGTGGTGACCGATCACAGCGCGTTGAGATGGTTATGTAACCTCAAAGAGCCGACGGCAGGCTACCCAGCTGGACCTTGTAACTCCAACAATAGGACTTTGACATCGTCCACCGAAAGGGATCTCTTCACCAAGTGCCAGACGCCCTCTCGAGAGCGCAAGAGTTGGACGAGGTGGAGATATCAGGTTTCGGCGAGATCAAAGACCCGTGGTGTCTGAAAATTTTAGAGGAAGTTGAAAAATACCCGGCGAAATTTCAACAGTGGAGAGTAGAGGAGAGGCGATTGTATCGACATCGATCAGACCCTTTGCTAGACCCAGCCCCGTGGAGTATCCAGAAGAGAAGTGGAGGTTGGCAGTGCCGGTGGAATATCGCGAGAGGGTGATGTAGGACGCACACTGCACCGCGTCGTCTGTTGACCTCGGGGTGGAGAAGACCTACGACCGAGTGGCTCGAGAGTACTACTGAAAAGGGGTTTTTCACGATGTGCTTACGTTCGTGCGAGAGTATGAGTCCTGTCAGAAGTATAAGGGGTTGCAGACAGGCCCGCAAGGGCTCTTGGGAACCCGACTGGTAGAGAGACCGTGGGCAGTGACGGCGGTACCATGGAGTTCCCGTCGAGCCAAAACCAGCATCGTTACTTGCTGATTTTCCAGGACTTATTTACCCGTTGGATTGAGGTAAATCCTCTCTGCAAGGCCGTGGGAAAGTCTGTGGCGAGAGCGTTGGAGGAGTTCGATAATAAGTTTGTAAAGGGGACATTGGAGGAGTATGGAGTGCGACACGTGACCACTCCTCCATACCATCCGCAGGCGAATCCGGTGGAGAGGAGTAATCGGACGTTGAGGGCGATGATTACCGCGATCGCGAGCGCCGACCACCGGAACTGGGATGTGCATGTACACGAGTTCCGACATCCGGTGAATACGGCGGTATAGTCCACTACGAAGATATCGCTCGCCTTTCTTAACTTTGAGGGACACTTTCGACCAGCCAAGAGCTCGCGTCGCGAGGTGGAGAGTGAGAGGCTCATGGAGAGAATTAGCCCAGTTGTATGGAAGGATCGCATGAAGCGTTTGGATGCGTTGAGAAATCTAGTGGGCCGTCACATCGAGAAAGCTCGCGAAGTTCAGGAGAAACAGTATAATAAGAGAAGGAAGGAGACGCAGTTCACGGTAGGAGACAGAGTGTGGAGAAAGACGCATCATTTATCCGATGCAGCGAAGAAGTTTAATGCGAAATTAGCGCAAAAGTACGAGGACCCGTAAGAGGTGGTATAAGTCCTCTCCCCGACTGTCTACGTGCTTGAGCAGCGAGAAGTGGCCAATCGACCGATCACGAAAGAGCATGTGCCTACACTTAAGCGTTATATTACACCGCGTAATGTTTGTTCTGTTTTAGATGAGATCTAGCCGAAGTGGAGTATGGGGGAGATCAACGGGGCTACATTCGCAGGTGACATCGTCGATATGGAGACAGGGAGGGTCTACTCCTTCGTGCCACCCCAACTGTTAGGTTGAGGAAGAGGAGCAGAGAGAAAGGGAGGAAAGAGAGAACGAGCAACGGGAGAAGGATAGAGTAGAGATAGAGAGAGAGTAGAGAGGGAGGATAGGGAGAAGGCCTGCGTTACCTGCAAGCTGGCGGAGCAACAGCGGGCAGAAAGGGTAAGGCTGGAAGTGGAGCGGCTAAAAGGGTGAGAGTGGTCAAGGAGAAAAGGGAGGAGAGAGCGGCCCGAAAAATGGCGTAAGCCCGGGCTCAGGCCCTAGACGAAGTCAGCGACCACGCCCTACAAAGAGAGTCAAGAGAAAAGAGAAAGTCGTTGGAGCACGATAGAGTGGGCCAAAAGCCGAGGTATGGAGATGGGGAGTTTCCCGCGTGGGGTGGCTACTCCGAAGAATGAACGGGAGGAGGGACCAGACCCCTGCGACGAGCACCGTCCGGTAGTTGAGTCTCCCGCCTCACCTCCGGGGAGGCGAGCGCACGGTTGGCCAGGTATCGATCACAGGAAGCTATACCCCGGTGAGGGATGAACCCGTCCCAAGCTCCGATGGAGGTGCGCCCGCTGTCTACCGGGAACACGGTCAGTGCAGAGGTGGGCCTGGCGTTAACTTCGAGACCGGGTAGTAAAGAGGAGTGGCTGAGTCGGGCGCTGGAGAGAAAGCTGACGGAGTATCTCTCGACCACCCGGGCTGAGATTTCCTCACCCACGGCACACAGGAGGGGCGAGATGAGGAGCCGGAGTATATGGAAGCCATAATCCCTCCCCAATATCGGCATCTGAAGCTTCCAGTTCTGGCAGCCCCGTCGTCACAGGAGCTGATGCCGCACTCACAAATGGAGAGAGAGGGAGGTAATAGCCGAAGAAAGGCGAGGCCTTATAATCCACGGCGGCAACTAGAAATGGACGATTATGTCACGCCCTCGTCTCCGCCAGGTTCCTTCCGAGAGTCCGCAGTGACTCAAACGGAAGGGCGAGAGAAGAGAAGTAGGTCAAGGGCGAGCGTGAGATTGAGGGGGAGCGGACGAGAGCCGCTTCCCATCACAACCCGGGGAATTATGTTTGAAGGGCTCCTCCCTATCCTCACGGACTCCGCGCTTGACCCTCCCCCGAACGGAACGGCAGCACCTTACGTTTCATCATCTTTCCGGCGCGGAAAATTGACAGTCCGGCGTGAGCCATAGGAGAGATTGGGTGCGCATAGATTTTGTTTCGGGAGTTCATTTTTATTATAAGGTATGCAAGTGCGGAAGGAGAGGACGAGCGAATCTCAGTGAGTGGGGAGAGCGAGAAAGAGAGAGAGTCAAGGAGAACGAGGGCGGGAGAAAGCGGGTGAGCGCGCCCACGGTGCGAAGAGAGAGGCAGCTTCGATCAACCAAGATTCCCCGGTTACCAACGCAGGGGTCAGAAGCAATGTCTGCAGGAGCCGCTAAGGTGGGTGAAATTGTATAACGTGCGAGCGCGGTGCGGACGCATAAGAAGGTGCGGGAGGCCGCGAGTGAGAGCGCGAGTGTAAGGAAGAGGGTGCGTGGCCGCTGAATTCGCGGAAAGCGGTTTTACATTGCAGTGGAGAGAGTCCGCTACGTATTTTAAAGAGCGGTACATATGTGATTTTGCGTAGCTGAGATGGTAGTGAGCTCCACATATAGGCAGAACTTGGTATGTCTAGGGGTGCCATTTCACCCCTGATAGGGCGTGTGGCAACACGAAAATTGTAGAAAGCTAACAAGTATGGTGGTAATGCCGTGTTAAATACTCGGCGGAGCAGATTTGCTGCAAAATATTTTTTTCGCGCCGCGGTGGTTAGCCAGCCCAGCTCACGCTTGTAAGAACTTATGTGTTCACACCTTCTATCACCAAAAATATAGTGAATACCACAGTTGACTAGTTTTTGCAGTTCATCATCGAGTTCCGATGATAGAACACCGTAAACGAGACAGCAGTAGTCAATTATGGGAAAGAGGAGCATTTGAATTAGGTGTTTGCGCAGTCCGAGATTGGTGCTTTTCCTAAAGTAGTATAGGCGATACATAAGAGAATGTATGCGACGACTCGTATGCGCAACGTGTTCTTTCTAAGAAAGCTTCGAGTCTAGAACCACTCCCAGGATTCGCAACGAAGATTCGTAAAACACCCTCACACCACCGATATCAATATAGCTTCTGGCTGTTGAGGACAAGCTGTTTATAAAATGAAGAGTACCTATAACTATGGCTTTTGATTTATGTACATTTAGCCTGAAGTGATATTGCGTAGCCCAGCTCATAATACGATCTGCATTTGCGCTCATCTTTTTAGAAATGAAGTTCGATCATCCGTATACATCAGATGGGAAACATTCATATCAAGGCAGAGAGTAATGTTATTGACGTATAATGCAAAGAGCAGAGGTCCCAGCACAGAGCCCTGCTGAACGCCAGTATTAAGTTTTAAATACGAGGAACAGTTACCATTATTGTCAATGACCGCCTGCTCACGATCAGTTAAGTATGATGCGATCCAGCGGATGACTACTTTGGAGAGACCCAAATAAAGTAGTTTCCTTAGAAGCCTGACGTGACAGACTGAATCAAAGGCCTTGCTAAAATCAAATAGTAGAAGAAGAGTGACTAGTTCTTTATCCATTCCCAGCCTGTTATCATCAGTCACATATAGAACAAGATCTCACTGCGGGAACAGGGCTTCCTATCCATAAAAATTGTGAGGTTACGTATCGATCCAATACCCAGATAAAAGTGATATGTAAAAATAAGGAAATAATAGAAAATGCTAAATACATGTAATCTTCACTTAAATATTCAAAATAAATAAATTAAAGGTCTGTAATTTTACAACAATAACGTCTCAAACCTTAACAATTCCAAGCCCACAAACCCAAACCCCATAAACTCCAAACTCACAAAACTAGTAGCTCAATCATTTCTGATCCAAAAAACCTAAATATACAAATTTCAAACTCGAAAGCTCAATAAAGTCTTCAGTAGATACGTGTAACAGAAAGATCCGTAATTTAAGAAAAACTAAACCCTTTAACTGTAAACTCAAAGGCTCTTTAACCTTAACCCACAGAACTGGTAGTTCAACAATTTCTGATCCAAAAAACTTAAGGGAGTCTTACAGCTATAAATTTGAAAAAATCAAAATTTTTTTTATTTGATTTTTTGATTCTATATATTATTCTAAACATGTAATAAAAGTTTAAGTGACATATTTGAAAAATTCCGG
>JAYJLV010097677.1:0-12383 GCA_036873485.1 Torymus texanus | reverse complement strand
AGAAAGAAAGAGAGCGTGTGTGGGACGATGGTGCTTTATGTGTGTGTGTGTGTGTGTGTGTGTGTGTGTGTGTGTGTGTATGTGTATACTTCTATACTGCTGCTTTTTTGCGGTACGCTCCGTTTTCTCCCTACCTCTCGTCGACGTCGCTGGTATATACGCTATCGGCAATCGTTATCGGTGGCGGGGCGACTTCGGGGTCGGCACCGGGTGCTCTCTTAAAATAAAGAGCGAACGCCGCCGCTGCCATCACACGTAAATCCTCGAACGTCGACGTACTTGCCCGGGTTCTGGGTATAGAAGCAGAGGAGCGAGGCGAACGAGCCGGGAGTGGCCTCGTTTTTGTGCTCCCCCTTGACGGAACGAGACGCGCAATGTATGTGTATGTGTGGAGAGAGTATATAGCGATGCGATGGTAGAGAGTATATATGGTACTCTTTCGCGTGTGTATATATCGGCGGAAGTACGTAACCTGTTCGACGAAGCGCGGGCGAGTACGAGAGCTTTGTCGATTTCTCGGTAGGGTGAATTTCATTATCGGTGACTACTCTTAAGCCGACTTGCTCATTATCTATTGTCTCTCTGCTTTTCCTCGTTATTTCGAGACGCGCGTAGAAAGTTTTCAATAATTTTCGCATGCTATATATACGGGGAGCCACAGGCTTCGGATCACAGAGGTGAAAACGCGTCGAACTTGCTTCTTGCCCAGTGAGAAAAATACACACGTGACGGCCAGCTGATGTTACCAATGAGCGCGTTTTATACCTGGTCCCGGCGCTACCGCCGCTTAAAGGGCGATAAATGGCTATATTGGCAGAGGTTATCCCCGATGGAAAGAATAGGGACGGACGAGCTTATGTCCATGTATATAATGACGGGCTGTAAATAAGCGTGGGATGCCGAAAAGTTTTCACGTTTCGTAGAGGTTTAGCTATATACCTTAGGTTTGGAAAATTCGCGAGACAACTCGAAATGACCTTCAGGGGAAAAATTTTCTTTCTTTCAAGGTTATACGAGTTGTGTATTGTATTACGAGTTGGGTATAGTATACGACTTTATTTTTGTTTACAAAGCGCGTGAGTGCGTGTTCTCCAGCGGACGCTCAAGGGATTAGTCATCAGAGTCGTGATTCAGTCGGACGCGCATAAGAGTTATTTTCAATCTTTAATAAAATTGTAAAGCGCTTTCATGAGAGATTATGTATATACATTTTATCAGTAATATGGATTTTCATTCTATAAAGTAGAGATAAAGTTGATTAGTTTCTATAATTTATGAGAAAATAATCTAAACCGTTCTTCTCAATAGCTATGTACTATGCATTGTTCAAGGACGCAGATTTGGAAAAACCCCGCATAAATATAAAAATAGCAAAAGAAAAATTGAAAAAGATCAGTTAGTCATATACCCTCTACCCAAGAATTCACTCCGCTACCGGTATACCATAGAAAACTAAGCAGAGAGCAAACGGTGAATCAGCGTGTCACACGACATCGGCAGGCACCACCCCTTCGGTGTGTCCCGCTCGAGCTAACGGTGACGCTCCTCCCTTCCATCCTCTCTCTCTCTCTCTCTCTCTCTCTCTCCTCCGCAAGATACCGCTTTCATCCTTGAAGGAGTGGGCACTTCGCTCTCGGGAGATCGATTGAGGTCGTCGCGCGCTCTCGCAGCGATATAAAAGGTTCCGATCGCGTCCTTGGCGGATTCCTGAAAGGAGGCAAAAAGAACGAGTCAGGCGACAGCAGCAGGGATTCCGCTCCTTTCCAGCATCTGTACTCTATACAGCGCGTGCAGGTATATAGCGGCTTCTTCTCGTCCGATCCTTTTTGCCTGTGACTAGCCGTCGTTGTCGTCGACGACGAGTTTTTCACGCGATCGTGTGATAGCAAAGAAACATGAAGTGATGATGGTTACGTACGGTGGTGGAAGGAGGATTCTTAATCATCGCGAGATTGATGCTGATGAACCAACGGCATCGGTATTCCATTAGATGATGGTTCGGAGAGAGAATAAAACGTTTAAATGGCTATTATATGTGGTTGCAGAGCTGGTGGGGAGAACGCACACGTGGTGTCATCTCCTCGCGTTTCAATTGATATAGCGTGACGAAATTCCACAGATACGTTGTGCATTGATTACGCGTCTGCGCTATACCTCGTTAAGTAGATGATAAACAAGTTAATTTTCTGAAAGGTTATCTTGTTAGTCACTCGTTGCAAGCGCGCATGTATCTTTATTCATAGACTTGAAAGGCTGGTGACATTTTTTATTCTTCGCACTCGCAGTTTATAGCGGTTTATAGCAACTAGAAATCGCGCGAAGTATATATACGTTCGTTTCCCTAATCATGTGCATTGAGAGATAGGTCGTGGTCGTCTCGCATGCGCACACCTGTCTTGTAAATTACCTGATTCCAATCTTCTGGTTTTTCATATACTTATACCATACGCGATTTCATACATATCACGCGTCGATAAAAACCTTATCAAACCAACAGCAGGAGGAGAACCAATCTTCTTTAAAGATCGCGATGTTATCCGTATATATGTAACGATCCACGCCCATCTCACACAAATCTCAATGAGACTACTATATACTGCTATATACTCTTTCGTATTCCCCGTAGGAAACGCCAGTTCATAAAAATGCTCTCCCTTTCACCCCCGCGCGTCCGGTAATGAAAGCGCATTCGCGGAACAAGATTCCCTCGGCTTTTAATTAAAGTGCAGGCGGCGCCTCTCGTCTTAATCGAGCGCGTGCACGTCCATACACATCGTCATCCGTAGTAGTATTCTCTACAACTAGACCGACGACTGAAGGATCGAGACTTACATATATACATACGCGATGTCTGTGCCGCCTCTCACTGTCGAGGAAATTTAGACGACAGTGGTGACGACGCGTCCTCGTAAAACTGCATCACACGCAGCAGCGCCTCGAGCGCTTTAGACACAAACACACACATAAACCTTGCAAGTAGCTCCTCGCGGTTTATTTCTTAATAAGGAGAAACGCATTCGCTACCGACGCTGCTACTGTATTCGTATATATAGGTATGTATGTATAAAGTGAGGGAGAGAGAGAGGATAGAGTGAGTAGTAGAGTAACGTGAGCGCACGTGCGCACCGCTGCCGCGATGACGAAAGGACACAATGGAGGCCGCGTGTGCAGGTTCTCCAGGCGCGAAAGGACGTGCGTAAGCGCGAATGCATTGGAATCGTTGTCTCAGCGAGTATGTGTATATATATGTATGTGTGTATGACCTGTACGCTCGACCTCGTGCCAAGAGAGAAAGAGAGAACGGGAGAAAGAGAGAGAGATAGAGATAGAGAATCGACTGTCCTCATTTTGGCGCCCGAGCGGTGTGTGATGGAAGAAGACACACGTGCGCCTGGTGCTCTTATATTTGGTTCGATCGCATCGAGGGGAGTGGACGACAACGGCGACGACGACGATGGGATGTTGGGAGAAAGAGCGTGAACTGAACTGGGATAGGCCGGCCGATGTGGTTATCGATGACTTGGCGCGCGCGCGCTCGCTGAGAAGCGTGCGATATCTGAGAAAGTTCACGTGTATATACACTGACTGTGTGGGAAAGTCGATGAAAGTTCGTGGCTGATGCTGTGGGCTATTCTTTGGTGAAATAATTATTATTATTATAAAATTTAACAAATGGTTATTATTTGTTTTGGGGAATATTGAGATTAGAAATTTGTAGTGTACAACAAGAGAGCAACGTTATACTTTTTAACGTCGTATCATTAAATTTTATCTTTTACTAACAAAGTATCAATTATACACTTGTAGCGTATTTATGTATTATTTCACTTTCGTTACTGCGTGAAAAATTCTCGAGTGGTTCTGTATATACGTGCGGTCGCAATAAAGTGCGTGGAAAAAGTCACCGAAGAAAGCACACGAAGCGAACGTGCGAGGCAAGCAAGCAAGCAAGCGAAAGGCGTTTATTCGCGCTAATTGTAACGTGCGCGCGGTCTCGGCGCTCGTTCAAGAAATTTCACGGACAATTACCACTTTTATTGCACTCATCCTTCGCGCGGCCGATGTGTAGAGAGTACATATATCTGTTCAATTTGTTTTACGCATGATGTATCATTGCCCTCGACTATATACCCACAGACAGAGAGTATATATAGCTTTCAATTTCTTTGAGACAATATTTTATCTGTTGAGGAGAGACAGGGGGAAAGGTATAGATGTTGGCGATGCGCGCAAATTGTCCGTAATAGGTCGATTGTGTTCTGTATGGTTCAAAGAAATGGGCTGAAAATATCTTTATTTTTTTTTTTTAATAAATTCGTTTCTTTTTTCACAGTGACAATAACAGAAATCGAAATTTCTACGGCTTTGTTATTAACTAAAACTTATTTTTTTAAAAATCCATAATCCAAAACTAATGTATATTTTAAATTTTCTTGCAAAAATCATTACAACCCGGCAAAAGTAAAACGAGCGATCAACGGATGAAGCAACTCCGGCGGTCTAGGTGCAGAATCGCGCGCGAGATCTGACGGGAGAACGACGAGCTCAACCTCATCGCGGTCGGTACCACAACGCGCGCGCGCGCTTGCGCTCAAAACGGCCGAGAGAGAACCGTTGCCGCCACCTGGCGAACGACCTTCGAAGACTACTTATCGGTCGGAATGCCGCTTTTCATACGTGTATAAAAAGAGAACTGCGGAGGTCGTTCTTTGACGACGACGTTGTTACTCCTCCCTATAGTGATTAGTATTATCGTTGCGTTGATGATTTCTCGTCAGACGTGTTTTTTTTTCCTTCTTTTTTTTTCGTGGATACCAAGCTCGTTTTTCTTTACAAGAAAATTTGCCTTGGGCGAGGTTGCGTAATGGTAGCGCGCCGGTCATGTAAATTTCAGCTGGTACCGCGCGGACGGAACCATGACGCATGTTTTTTATCGGGTGATTTAAAGGTCATGTCTGCGCGTAGTGTATGGGAATAATCCGGTTTTCCGACCCTGGCGAACGTATGTCGTTGTCGTAGTTATTAATTAACAGTTGATTAGAGTCGGTGGTATCATTTGTGCTTTTTTTTTCTTCGTTGGATTAGTCAATGTCAGTGACTATAGCGTCGGAAGTATTTTTGTTGATAATAAAAACTACCATATATTTATATTATAGAAAAAAATATGAAAAATTTATATTTTATAGTCGCATAAATTTCTTTAGCGAGTATATCATCGCAAATTACAGCTTTGATAACCATTAGCGCAAAAAAAAACGGATCGTCCCACAACTTTCGATTATTATAATTTTAGTATCCTCCGGGCTCAGTGGTATTATGCGAGTTCCACTGGCTCCTCCCTTCTAATTTAGTAAGAATCCTTTCGCTATCGAAGGAAGGCTCGGAAGTTGACTGTACGGTTAAACGAAATCGAAAGTTTTACTCCTTTCTCCTCATTGAAAAGAGAGAAGCCTGCGGCATTCCTTTTCGCTTTCCTTATCTTTGTCATCTTTGCCCCCCCGTTCGGTGGCTGCGAACAAAAAATTCGCAAAGTTTTTTTAATAATAATTATTATTATTTCTTTTCATCTGAAAAAGAAAGTTATTTATTTCGTATTTTAAAAAGAAAGTTAACACTTCAAATATCCTACATTTTTTCACACTTTGTGAACAAGGTGACGCCAGTAATTGTTGTAAAACGTAGAAGGTTAACCAAGTTAAAAAAGTATTTACGCAAGCAATTTCTATAAATAGAACTCGTGTTTGCTATCATTTCTGTTGTTTGTTATGTCAACTTTACGGAATGAATATTTAAATTCTGTGCGTTATGGTAACGTGCAAAAATCTTTCCTCTACATTTCAAACGACATAGAGAAGCAACCAGTCGTAAATGGTAATATAAAAAAAAGCTTTTTCCCTCTAAAGCTATCCAGAAAAAAAATTTGTCTGTAAAAATTACAATTTTCTGTAGTAACCAAAGTGCAGACTCATATAACTACTACAATTTATAATAAAAATTGCTATTAGTTTACTCTAAAATTGTTCCCTCTGTAATACCTTTTTCGTTACCGTAATTTCTATAAAAAAATTACCAATGTTTCCACACAAAATCATTCACGAAAGAAATCCACAGCCTCTATTATACCTCTATACCACACTGCTTCATGCGCGCATCGACGCATACGCATCAGCATCATCCTCATCATCATCATTGTCATTCGACGCGCGACTTTACTGCGCGTCCGAAGGATTTCCATTCCAAAGAGCGCATTCGCGATAATCGATTAGACATGCGGGGACGTGTGTTGCATGCGCTCCCGGTCTTTGAACCTGTGCTGCTGCTGATGCTGATGCGCTAATCGTTCGACCTGTCGTTGTATATAGCAGCAAGCAGCACCGATCGCCTAGCGCGCATGCGCGGCGTCGATCGTCATCGCTGAGAGTTGCAAAAGGCGCCGACGCTGCTGCTGCTGTTACTGCACCGAAATATAGGTCGAAACGCCACTGAACCCTGCGCCACGAGAGAAAGAGAGAGAGAGAAACACGCCATCTCATTCTCTCTCTCTCTCTCTCTTTCTCTCTTGTTTGTGTGCCTTTGTGGTGCGCGTCGCGGCAGCAGCAGCAGCGGTAGGCGCGCATATCGATAATAACAGGCCCCTGTGCTGAGTCTGTCTTCTCTTCTCATCTGATAAGCCACGAGACTTGGCGGCAGTTGTTTGTGTTTGTGTAGGGGCGCGCCCGGTTGTGTGTTAACTAACTTTTGCGCAAATGCGATTTTCTTGGGATGGTTTATGGGCTGTTGAGGGGGAGAGGGGCAAAGGAGTACGGAGAAAGAGACGAGTCGATGTTTATCATTAATTGCGGGCTTGTTGCGTACGTTGCGCTTTTTTTTTTTAAATTGCTTGATTTACAAGGGTTTGAGTGCTGAGTTATCTTGGTGATTTATTAATTATTATTTAGTCATTTTGTGCAATGCAGTTTTACCATAGTTTTGTATAGCAATTAGTTTATGAAACATTATGGAACAAGTACTTCAAAATTTAATGTATATATCAGAGCAATATTGTTCTTTTCAGAAGTTAATTCATGGAAAATATGCAGAAAGCAATTTCATTTGCATTTCTTGCATGTGAAAGCAACATGCTCACTATCGAACGTTGTAAAATTTTTATCAACCGCTCAATAAACTAGCAAACAATTTTTAATGAATACTTATTGTGATTTATTATAATAAAAAAATATATAGCTCCTACTATTTATTTTATGTAAATCGTATATAAAAATAATATATTCTTGTTAATTATTCATTGATAAATAAAACAAACGTAAAAATTTTTTCGTTTCTTTCTCAAATTTCTAAATTATTATAGTAACATTATACTTAAACATTTAGCTAATGTAAAAATACGTACATTAGATAACATTATATACGTTATTATGAAGATAAAGACCACGAGTTAACTTTTTAAATACCGCATTTGAATCGCAATCGCTTTGAGCTGAGGTTTGTAATCAGATGTTGAAACATTAAAAGTCTATACTTAAATTGAAATTCCACGTCACTACAAATATCCCATTTTCATTTCAATTACTCTTAAAGATCATTGCAAAATATGTCATTATCAGTATCTATTTTCGCTACGTTAATTTTCAATTAAATCATCTGACTCAGCGCTCCAAGATAACGATTTTCTTCTCTCATTTCCGGAAACACACCATCTGCTGGTTTATAACAATGACCCGCGCCTGACCCACATAAAGGTGCTTTTTAAAATCGAGCTCTGACGCGAGTATGTACACACACACACACACATATATATATATATATATATATACACACACACACACACATCCTCGCAAGTCAATCACTTTTACGCGCAGTTCAGCCTGGTTCCCGCTCTGTCCAACTGTTACACTTATATGTGCCCTCGCCTTATCTCGTATCGATTCTCCTGTGTCAAAGACCTCTAAATCTAAAATAAACCAAAAACAGAACGTATAGTATAAGATAGGTATAAGGAAATTACAAAACGTTATCCGAAAAAAACGTTTGTTGCCAGTGACACATATTCCCCTACTTATTAGCGTCAACGAAGAACTGCCTAATTATATCCACACAATTGTTCGCTCTTCCTAGCCTCATATATAATAATTACATCCGGTGTCTCGAAATACTCTTAATCTTTGTCGAAGCAATTGGCTATTATCAAGGGCCTACATTTGAAGAGAGTGTTTCCTGGTAACAATTATCGCGACAGTTTGGCAAACGTCAGCAAAAGTAACGATCACACCACAATTACTTCAACAAAACTTTACATATAATTTTCATCCAACTGTCGCGATAATTTTTGCTAACCGTTCCGCGGTTACCAGCAAATCCACTCCTATAAAGTACAAGTATACTTCTACCAAAATCGCACAGAGTGAGCGTCAACCATATACCCATGACAATTGCGGTGCGTGTGCGCCACCCCGACGGGGTCGGTGAGCGACCCGCGGCAGGCAAGTGTAAGTAGGCCGCGCCGCCGCTGCTGCGCACTCAGCTCGTGATATGTGATGTCGGCAAGGTCTCTCGCGACAGCTCTTCGCTCGACCTAACCTACGTCCTGACGAACGACGACATTATCCCCCCCGTCAATTATATACGTTTCCCTTTTATAAGAACAATTCTTTATTGTGAATATAATTTTTCGCACCTATAAAATTGTGCTTTCTTCAACGACGAATGCATATGCTTACATATATACACGAACTGGTACATATATATATATATATATATATATATATATATATCAATCGAAGCTCGCGGTTTTCCCTCTACGGCGCGCATCAACTGGGTCATTGACCTCTTCGCGAATGGTCGCGCGCCTCCTCGATGTAAATAAGCTGCGGTGCGCGCTTGAAGAATAGACACACACCATACCACTCTGCCCACTATCGTGTGCTGTGTATTATACGTATATATGCAAAACGCTGCTGCTCTCAATTACAACGCGGTAGGTCAGAAAGAAAAGGGAGAGCTTCGATCGTTCGCCGTTCTGTTGCTACTATATTTCCTCGTCCGTGCGCTGGAAAGTCCCGTATCACCACCGGGAACCAGCTTTATACTCTATATACCACTACGTTAAACGAAACAAAAAGGTCCCAAGCCCGCCCCATAGTATACAAGCGAAGAGTCATCGGCATCATCTATATAGCTCATCGCGAGATCTCACTTTCGCTTCCCCCTCAGGCGCGCGTGCGCGCGAGCGCACGGAACCAAAACGAAAGAAAAAGTCCTGCATCACACGAAGAAAACGCCGCCGCGACGACTTTCGCCCGCGGGATCGAAGACCTCGCGAGCGGTCACCAACACAATTACACTCTGACTCTATGTATATGTATGTGTACGTGTGTGTGTGTGCGTGTGTATGTGTGTGTGTGTATGCTTCGCTCTTACTAGCCAACCGCCACTTCTCTCTCTCTCTCTCTCTCTCTCTCTCTCTCTCTCTCTCACTTTCTAGTCTTGGAGTATAAGCCGAGCTAAGCGCTCTGGATGCATGCACATGAACATATATACACACACATACACGTCCGCGTGCTTGCATACATATAGTACAGTATGTACAACGTCAGTGCGATTAGACTATGCTACTGCAACGGTGGTAGCGGTGGCAGTGACGGCGCACACACGTGTGGAGGCGCTCTAATCGTCGCAAGCGAGCGAGCGACGAACTCCTTTTCCCCGCGCGCGCGCGCTTTCACCGCGAGAGCTCGGTCAGTCGCGGAGACGACGTAGCCGAGACCAACGGTGCGCTCTTCTCTCTCTCTCTCTCTCTCTTTCTTTCTTCCGGGCGGTTTTTAACACACCACGTTACATAGACTTTACCAGAGTACCAGTGTATCACTGTGCAATATATACAGAGTGTGCGCGCGCTCTCGTGCGAGTCCTCTACGGAGAGTAGTCGATCGATCGTGAAATGTCGCGAGTGCCGGCTGCTGCAGCTGTAGTTGCAGCGCGCGTTTTATTACCAACGAAAGAAGCATCGTCGGCGGTGGTAGCAGCAGCAGCAGCACGGCAGTATAATAACCAGTGCGTGAGCACAGTAGCCAGTGCGGACGCACAGGGTGACGTCGGAGAATGAGGAGGCGGCGGCGGCGTGAGGAGGAGGAGGGTACCACCACCGCCGCCCCCGCTGCTGCAGTCACCGGATAGAGGCGAGTACGTGCTCACTCTCTCACTCTCTCTCTCTCTCTCACTCTCTCTCTCTCTCTGTAATACGTGCCGCTGTAGTAGTAGTAGTGTAGACGACGCGAGAGGTCATCGGATCAAAGTCATCTGCACTTTATACACCCTGCCCTCTATATATGCACGCAGTAGCTCTTGACGCGCTCCTTTTTTGGGTACGGCGACCGCGCTTTTCGAATTTCCCGCTCGCTGCAGGCCGGGCTTGTGTTTCATTATATTAGATACGCGCAGCTTCGCGCAAGCCTGCCGTGAAAATGGGGAAGCATCGATTACGTGAAACGAGAGCGAGAGTCTCTTGTGCGCAGTTTGCCGAGGCGCCACACTCTGAACGCTAATAATCGCGCTGTATAAAAAAAAAAGGAAGGGTGGGCAAAAAGTCATTATACTAGGTATGCGTGTGTGCAATTCGGAGAACGACGCATCGGGTACGCAATAATTTTCGGAGAACGCGCGCGTGTGGAAAAGCTGCGCGAGTGCGGCAGTATATACAGCGAGCTCGGGCGCCAAGTGCAGTGAACGCGCGAGCGAGTGCAACGAACTCCGTCCTTCTAGCCCCGGCGCTCTCTCCTCCCGCGCCGCGCTCTCTCTCGCTGGTACCCTCTCTCTCTCTCTCTCTCTTTCGCTCTCTTCGCAAGAGCTCTCTGCTCTAGGCTTTTACCTAGCTATCTATCTCGCTCTCTCTCTCTCTCTCTCGGCAACGCGTCCGCGCATGTATATATATTTACGTCACTTTCTAACGTCTTTTTTCTCCGCTGCTCTCCCCGCGTCTTTATGCCCCGAGGAGCTACGGCTACTGCTGTATTTATATAGCTTTTCCGAGAGTTCGTATGTGCCGTGCGCGAGTTTGTACTGCGGTTTTTCAGACGAGTGCGGTGTAAGATATAAACCTAGCTGCGAGGGCTCAAATTGATCGAGCTGAGGGTCGCGCGAGTATTTCGGAACTTCAGTCCTGCGAGCTGACGTATATACAGCGGCGACAACGGCATGATTTTGTTTTCTTCAGCGGTGTAAAGTAAAGCGCCGGTCGCGACGTTATGTGCTGAGCTAATGTGTCTCCACGCGCGCAACCGATGTATCATCTGTTTTACTGGCTGCTTCGCGAAGTGCGCACTAGCAAGAGTGTGTTTTATTAGAAAGAAAAAGCTTCCTTGTTGGTGGAGAATGCTTGGATGACTGTATGGGCATATTAAAGTTGAGCAAAAGACTGGTATGTCTGCATAACTGCAGTTGCTAAGTAAGCAAAGCGACGAGTAGTCGGGCGTTAAAATAAAAACTATATTATTATTATTATTATTATTTCCGATTTCGACACTTTGGGTATTCCGTGCCGCCGGCCGCGGTTGGGTTATTGTTTGTACAATCTAATTGAAGGTGTATCAGCAGAAAGGAAACATTTATTCTTATATCGAAAAAGTGGCTATTATATTTATATAGTTGTTTTCCGGTACTAATAACGTACAAATCGTTTCTGCTTTATACCAATAATGACATTTTCCCGCACCTTTATAGATTGTGCAACACCATGGGACCTGTTCCAGCTTATAAATCACGTCGTCGACTAGGCGACTCGTCGTCGGCACGTATATCTTTTCTCGTCCACGCGGGTCAGTGGCTTCCGCGCGTCGCGTAATCACACGTGTGCAATTTTCCCTGCGCCCTCGGATCTCATCGTCCTCTCTCTCTATATATCTCGTGTTTTTATACCTGCGCGGTGTGCTTCATAAGCTAGCCTTCGCACAGCATGTACGGAGAACTAATTTCATCATGGAACTTCGTTACTCCGTAATCGTCCTGTGCAACGTGTATACGCAGCAGGCTGAGAGTTTTTGTTTTTTCTTTCAGGGATTGAGAGAGAGGGGGGAGAGGGTAAAATCGAAGAAGGTATTTTAGTTGGAAAGAAAGTTTAAATTGTTTATTGAAAATAAATTATACGATGTGGGACTGCTTTTTACTAGTAATTTTTATTTATGGATAGCAAGTGAGTTCTTGGTAGCCATTGCGATTGATGGTAATTGAAGTTCAGGCTAAGCAGTTGATTAAAGAGAAGAGAATGCTCACGTACTGTACTAACCAGGAGAGTGCACTACCTTCGGGTCCTCGATTTGGCTCAAACTTTGGGATAAGTTTTTGGGTGTAGAAATATAATGAAAGCTGCAATATTAGATCCTAACGCTCCA
>JAYJLV010097666.1:0-12383 GCA_036873485.1 Torymus texanus | reverse complement strand
GCGTAGAAGTCTACGAGTAGTTAAAGCATACGGCATACGACATACGGCATTCGGCATGCAATGGAGAGGGGCCGTATAGAAATAGAAAAATATTTTCAAAATTTATATTTAACTAAATATACTTCAATTTATCAATAATATAACATTCTGACAACAATTTTAGCGATTTCAGAGAAATAATTACGGCACTATTTGTTTTTTTTATAGCGGACTTTTTTGATATGGGTTATACATATATAGGGTAAGGTTAGGTGGATCGCGGGATTTTTTCAAAAGCGCTTGCGGACTGTGCATTTTCGTAAGTTTAAAGTATTCAAGGTTTCACTTGAAATTTGAGTATTACATTACATTTTATTATACTGAAAAGATTGTTTGTCTGATTATAATTAAAAAGAACATCAAGGGTATTCAATAGTCTCCTCGTCAATAAATAAAATATGCTTAACAATTAGCAAAAGTACAAAAAACAAAAAGGAGTAGTAGAAATACAAAAACAGAAATCAAGGCTCATCGTACTTATCATAATTTTCGTCCGATTTGTTTTTCGCTCAAGATAAAGATCTCCGGCCAAAAGAAAAGGCACAGCAAGGAACAAAAAATAGCGCCTGTCTTCTCCGTCCTTATTTCTCTCATCATCTACTATATAAGCATCCGTCCTCGTCTATCTCGTCTATATATCAGCGCTCGTCGCCATTGGGACAACACATTCACATATAGGAGCGCGCACAGTGCTGTTCGATCATCTCTTTCTGTCTGTCAAAAATGTCAGCGACGATCATGTTGATGATCCGTAGTCGTCGTTCATCGCGAAACTCTTACTCCTTCTTGTCGTCGTCGTCTCGCTGAAGCGTCGTCGACATCGACCGAGATAGGTAATTTTCCTTCCCGCGATTAGTTATCCTTCACATATTATCGCTCTCGAGGTTGCGTGTCTTCCCTTTGTCGACTTTTGTGACGGTGAACATAACCTACATGATATGGCAATGGGCTCGATCGCTCTGTTTCGCAGCTTTTTTGGTCGGTCTTATTGTCCCGCCCAAATGTCAAAAGTCGAGCTTTGGAGGGCCAAGTGCGCGGGACGCGTATAGACATAAGGGGATGATTCAACCGCGATTTGGCCGTTCTTGGTTTCCGAGCGTATATATTCGCTCCACTCCATTTTCGGTGATGCGTATTTTCAAGTGGGATAAGATACGCTTGTAGCTGTGTGTTGTGGGTAAATAGAGAGTTGTTTGTAAACATATGAACGTATTAAGTTATTATAGAATGAACTGTACAATCAATCTTACATAGATTTTGACGAACGGCGGGATGAATGGTTGATTTTTTTTTTTTTGTTAAACTTACGCTATTTTCTTTTTTTTTATTGTTGAGATTTTAAAAAAACTGATAATCTTTTTTCTTCTTTTTTGTAGATTTTTTAATCATGGCAGACGTAAGGCTGCTAGTTCAGGAGGAGGGGCGAGCAGCAAGAAATTTAATTGCATTTAATGTTCCATTAGAGACTGATAATATAGAAAAAATTACAAGGAAACCTCCAAGTGTTCCCAGAGTTTTGCAAGCTGCTACTCCAAAAAGATTAATTAAAACAACTGCTCGAGTACGATCAGCATCAACTGGCCGAGATAAACGATCAGGTAAAGCTATTGCTATTCTAAACTGGTTTGATCTGAAAAACTTTTTACTTAGAATTGAATATCAATGTAACGATTACATACTCTTTTGCAGAATTGCAGGCTAGATATTGGGCATTTCTCTTTGGCAACCTACAGAGTGCTGTAGATGCTATTTACAAGACCTGTGAAGAGGATGAAAACATATCAGAATGTAAAGAAGTGATTTTGGTACTTGAAAATTTTACAAAAGATTTTCACAATCTAATAGAATGGTTCAAAGTGAAGTGGGCCTATGAAACATCTGCACCACCATTGCGAAAAACACCTTTAACTTGGGAAGTGCGCAAGACTTCTCCTTGCCGCATGTGGAATTCATCTATAGTGCAACAAGTTAATTCTACTAGTCCTATTGAGCAAACCATTATTGAACATGAGGTCACTACTACAAATGATAAGAGTGAATCTTCAGTAAAATCAGAAGTTTCTTCTAAGACTACAAAAGTTATAAAAGAAACAAAGAATCAGGCTTATAAGAATGACAGTAAGACAATGATTTCAAAAACATTCACTTGTTAAGATATGTTGAAATTTCCATTTAATCGAATAAATTTTATTTTTCTAGTTAAAAGCTTAAAGGATAAGCCAATTGTTTCAAAAGTAAACACTAGAACAACGACTGTTTTAAAACGACAATTACTTACGAAAACATCAGAAAATGAATCTAAAATTTTAGTTGAAACCAATGCGGCCAAAACCAATGCTGATACCAAAAATGTGACCACTCCTCGTTCTACTCGAATACAACAAACAACTGTCACTCGATCCAAAACCATAGAATCAAATGTGAACAACGAAAACAGTATTGATGGAGTATTGAGAAAAAACAATGATACTAAAAAGGATCTTGAAATAGTAAAAAATCAGATGAACACTAGTCTAAATAAAAGTTATGCCGTGAACGGATTGAGGTAATTGCTTCATATGCCAATACTGAAAATTTCGAAATACTCTCCTATATTCTTGACATATTTTTACCAAAATAATTTCTTTGTAGATCGCCAAACAAACCAACCTTAGCTGCAACTTCAAAGACGAAAATCAATTGTTCACCGAGGCCGGCCTACTCGACGATATCGCGAATGAAAACTACACTCAGTACAACGGCTGCACCTTTGCAGCAACAAAAGCAACCTGAACCGCCGAAGATAATTCGCAGTAAAACGACACTAGGCGTCAGAGTCTCGAGCGCTTCCAACAAGATGAAACCGGGCACATCTGTAATGGTGAGAAGACGAATGGAAGCCCAAGGGGAGGTAATTTCTCAGTAACATCATACCATTAATTTTTCATCACTCCAAAAAAACCCTCCACTTTAAATAAATCATTCTAATTTTTCTTCAGTTATCAAGACAACAAAGTTCGGGAGGTTCGGAAACAGGAGACATGAGTGCCTCTGTTGAAGTCCTCACGCCACATTCGAAAACTAACTCCAAATCGACCTCCTCGCGACAATCGCAGCCCAAGGAAGACGTGGACGGCTGGCAGACAGTGCGCAGCCGTTGTCGGCGTGGTAGCACACACAACCTTAACATGTCTACGAGGTTCCATAAACCCAGCACGACGATTTCACTGCCGGCGCTCTGCATCGACTCTGCACCTACTGACAAAAACAAAAAGAACGAGGCGCGGCCCAAGAGGCGCAGCATCGGCGGTAAGATCACCAGGAATGGCTTAGTCGATGCGGATAAAGCAAAGGGTGACGGCGCTACTACGGAAAGGACGAGACTCGATGGCAAACTTGCGAATACCAACACAAAGGTGAAACTTTGAAAGCAACGTTTATCAATTATTGATATTTCATCTTTAAACAAAATATCTCTTTTTCATTCAGACGGAAACATCGAACGTGACCAACGTTACTGAAGCGAACTCCACATCACTCACGATTGCCGCGATCTTTAAAAGCGAGGCCGAACTACTGGAGAAGCGTATTCAGCAGTTCATGGCTGCTCAGGCAGAACGCGAGCGAATCATACTCGAAGAGGAGCGAAAAACCGAGGAGGCTGACTCGCAACGGTCTAAACAACTATCCGACGAAGAGGCGTCGCTGCAGCGACAAATCCTTGAATTAGGTATATCATTTAGGTTTTGTTCGAGAAGTTGTGGAAGTACTTTTATGAAAACACTGATACTAGAAATATATAAAAAAAGTCACAGTACTAGATCCACTGAGGTCTTGTATTAATTTTAATGAACAACATGCAGACAAAATGAAACCATGGGATACAGTTTTTAAAATAATAATATGTACACATTTGTTTTAAAATAATGGTAGTGGAACATTAGGAAAACGAATAATCTTAGCTTTAAAGAAAGTCACCTTTTACTAAGGAGAAAATCTATGTTTTAGAATCAACGGAAATAGATGTGGACACTGACGAAACGGACGGGGAAATACTTGATACCGAGGAGGACATCCCCATAACGGAGCTCCAAGTCGTGGAGAACGAGGATATCGAAATAAGCTTAGAAGATCGTTACGAAAATATGCTGGAAGGCATGTCCTGGGCGGAAAGAATGGATACGCTTGCTCAATTACAGGATCTAGTCGCTAGACACCCAGGGCGAGCTCTCGAGCTCCATCAAAAGCTGTCATCGCCATCAAGAAAGAGATCGCTACCAGAGACTCTAAGAAGGTTGCTTGTTTAACATTGAAAACTACGTTACAGAAGTTATATAAGTTTGTAAGCTATTTTTTAATTTTAGGTATCAAGCGAAGCAAGCCTGCGCTCAACATAAGAGGCAGAAATTGCTGATGGAAAAGTCGCAGCGTCTCAGGGAGCTGCTAAACAAAGTCGAAGATGTTAAACTAGCGAAGAACCAGTTGATCGAGGACAAGCGAATAAGGTTGGAGATGAAGTTAAAGAGAGCAGAGGAAAATCGAACGCAGCATCTGCTAGAAATAGTAAGAAAGGCTCACGACGAAGATTCGAAATTGAAGGAGATTGCATTCATCAACGAGCTCGAGGCCCAGAACAAACGTCACGATTTCATGGCTTTGTGCCAGGAGCAAGAAGAACGTTTACAAGTAAGTCATCAAATCACCATACCTATACCCTCATCTGTTCTAAAACCTAATCCTAACTATTACCTCAACAGGGTATTCAGGAGGAACGCCAACGCCGCCAGGAGGAGAAAGCCGCGAAGGAAGCAGCTGCTGAGGAACGTCGCCGTGCCATCGAAGCCGATCGTCAGTTGCGCATTCAAAAGATGCGGCAAGCGAGACGCGAGCGCGAGGAGCGCGTAGGCAAGATGCAGCTCGAACGCGAGAAGGAGCGCCAGGAGTTAGCACGCGAAAAAGCACGTGACCGAGAGGAACGACTGTCCGCTCTCCACGCCGCACAGCTAGCCAACCAAGAGGAACTCCAAAAGAAGATCGCTCAGAAGCAGCAGGAATCAGCTCGACGACACGACGAGAACATCGAACACATCAGGCAACGCGCCGTTGAGTCATCAATCATGAGGGCTGAGGAGGTTCCACCTATGCTCAAGAGCTATCCGTGCCTCAAACAATGTGCTCTCTGCAGCAAAGTCGTGAGTCCTTTTCTTGCTTAATCACAATTGATTTAGAAACAATAAAACAAAAAAAAACACTCGTAATATAAATTTCAGATTCCCAACGAAGTGCAACTACTGAGCCACTTGAAGGGCAAGTTGCATTCGGAGGCGGTGCGCCGTGTACACGACGGCCGTGAGCCCAATCGCGACGAGCTGCAAAAGTTTAACATCGCTCAGATCAAGGACCTACAAAATTCATCGGCGAGTAATATTGACAGCAATCGCGCTGCCAAGGAGAAACAGAAGGCATTGAAAAGACGCAGTCGAAAGATCAAGCAACGCATGACGGCACGTAGTCAGGATTACGAAGGTTCTGTAAAAAGCGGTGGCGGTGAGAGCAGCGGTGGTGGTGGTGTACAAGATTCGGCGAATAAAGCTAAGCTTCGAAGAAATTTAAAAGAGCTGGATAAGCTATGCCAGAACCATGCCAAAAGTACGTGGTCCGTCGTCGCAGTGGCGAGCCTCGAGAGACACCTCGGTGAGATCGCGCGGACTTTTTCCAAAGCGGTGAGTTTCAAGGTTGTTGGGAATTCCTATATGAGTGTATCTATATGTACAATAGATATAATTGTTACTTTTTTTGGCAGGGTGCGCTGGACTACGATATGTTTCTGCAGCTAAATGGTTTCGAGACCCTGACGAATCTCTTGAACTTCGGTTTGAACATACAGAATGCCTCGCAAACGTTACCGAACAAGTACGTTAATCAAGTATTTTATATGATTATTTTTATTTATACTTAAGGCTTCGATCGATCAACGTCTTTGTTCGCTTTTGCAGAAGCATCGTGTCAGTTTGCCGGGTTTATCTATCAGCTTTGAATGGATGTAGTAACAGCATCGAGGCTGTCTTACTGAGCAACAAAATCATTGTGATACTCGATCTTCTCATGCAACGTCTAGAGGTGATTAAAATCATTCAGTTTATAATAAAAATAAATATCCTGACGTTATACCATTCGAGCGAAGCATTTAGTCAGCTACGTTTACCATAAGTCGGCAGTCGTAACTTTACGCTGTCCCTCGCGATGGCGCTTCCTGTACCGCTGACGAAATTTCTAGCCCAAGCGCACCTTCCTTTATATCAAGTCTAGTGTATAGGATTATATGTATTAAAAAGCGTTCGCTTATTCTACTCTCCGTTTCTATTTTATTAGTTATCGACATCTACGACTCTACCAGTGTAATAACTTTGCACAGCAAAAGCACTTGGTTTGCAATATTCTCAATATATTATTTTTTTCTCCTACCCGACTAGACGTCGCAAACATGAAGCAAAAGAAAGAGCTAAAGAAGTTTTATCCTCGTATATATATACGCGCGAAAGAGCGAAGGAAAAAAGGAGGAGGAGGATCCATCGGACAGCTATAGCTGACGCGTCACGCACGCGTTCGCCTCTCTTCGGCTACCGTCACGCGATGCAGCTTATAGCCTTTCTCTTTTTTTCTTGTTTGTCTTATACTCTTCGCTTCGACTGCCCATTAAAAATACTTGAGTATTTCAAGTCCTTCACGCGCGCGTGAATGCTTATAATCTATCATTTTCCAAAATTCTTTCTCTTTCTTTCCATCCTCCGCTAAACAAAAGTAATTTCTCGTGAAATTCAAAGAAAATAAAAGAACGATGTGTGTTATTAGGCCTCTTCAACTGACATAATGCGACGGGACGTCACGCGCGGATTTGTCGGATGGACGAAAAAGGCGCCGGATTAAAGCGTCTTAAGGTCGATTTCAGGCCTCCTGGAATTCGTCCCCCGCGAACGAGATTCCTTTCTCCTTTTTTTTTTCTTTTGGCGTGTGCGGTCGTGCAGCGACGAGAGGAAGAGTTGATCTCTTTGCTGCTCTCGTATATACTGCTCAAGATATATTATAGAAACGCGATGAACGCGCGACGGTGTATATATACGCGTATATAAGGATCTGTGACGACTGACGGACGTAACCTGCGCGTTTTATTGAGAATTGATTTTTACGTGTGGTATCGAAGGAATGTATACTTACTTCTTTGTGATTTTTATTTCATTTATTTATTTGTTATTTTATAGAAATGATAATGAGCGCTTTCATGTAGTGAAATAAAGTTTCAATCAATTTTCAGACAATCTGAATATCATATGTGAAAAAGTTGGGCAGAGGCTAAAGTTATACTTATTTAAGAAAAACTTGCTTACATTTCTCGCGATACTTGGGAGTACATGTAGATCCTTATTTTACATATAGTTACCACAAAACTACAAATACACACAACGAATAAATTCGAATTACTCCAACGAAGATCTATACGAACCCTCTCGTCACCAAAAAGCCTCCCGCAGTTTCATATCTTCCTTACACATTTTATATATACAAGCATAATATAAACTGAACCTAGCTCGCGACAAGTCTCTTTTCCCTCCCTCTCTTACACCCATCATCCTAAAAAGAGTCAAACCTCCCTCATAAACATTTTCCATTTTCAAACTGCACGCGCACTTACATAAATAAAAGGAACATCAAGAGAGCGAGACGAGGAGTTCCGCGAAAAAGCGAGCGCTAAAACGCGCGTCGCACCGCGGCAAAAGCGCATTCAAATCATAAAAGGCTCTCTCTCTCTCTCGAGTGGCGCAAATGACAAATCGTACTCGCTCTCTTGTCGCACTTTCGCAACAAAGCAGCAAGCAGCAGCAGCGGCGGCGCTTCGATTCTCTCCCTCCCTCGCGCCGTATGACGTCACTAAAAGCTCTCTCTTTCGCTCTCTCTCTCTCTCTCTCTCGCCGCTAATGCATTGTCGGAGGAGTATATGCGGCCTCCGCGACCCTTTTGAGGTTAAGCGAGAGAGAGAGAGAGAGAGTGAGGGATGGAGAGAGAGAGAGAGAGAGAATTACGCGCACGGTGTGTAGGTGTATATTTTATTTAACGCGAATCTGCGCGCGAAGGGCGACTGACTTTTGTGTATGATATATACGTGGCATTGTTAGATGCGTTGGGTATTGGTGAATAATAGCGTAAGAGCAAATGTTAAATTAATAAACGCGGAGTAGTGCCAGTTAGAGGGAACGGTTATCGTAAAAACAGTAGGAAAAGCTGGTGGTAGCGGTTGTGTAAGAATCTAATTTGTTAAGACATTTTTCATGTTTTTTACTTAAAGAAGATTTACAGGACTGAATAATCCAATGTGCAAAGTAGATCGTTTCTCATCTCGATTTGAAAGGTTTATAAATGGATTACTTATTGCTTCAATCAGATGAATATATCTAGTAATGAGATGTGTATGAAAATAAGCTGAGATCATGCTTGAATAAGAAAACATTCATTACACTAAAGACGAATAACTAAGAGGTTTTGATTCCGTTCGCTTTTAAAATGCATTTTTCAATAAAGAAAATTATCTCTCAAATACCACATTCTCCCCTAAAAAAATCAGATTTCCCTTAGAACCATATTAAACACTATAGTATATCATTATCCGCAGGTGGTGACGAGTTTGGACGATGGTAGCCAGGCACAGGAGATGTTATCGACGAGCACGTCGACTTCATCAGCAACGTCGGGCGGCAACAACGGCGCCGTCGTAGTCGCGGCGATGCAGCTGCTCTGCGCTCTCGTACCCGAGACGCCACTCGAGAAGCCTATGATGCAGTCTAGGTTCCAGGATATCGCCGGGTGAGTGATTATTTATATATGGTACTTATATGGTTCGAGGTTTAACATTGAATTGCTGTGGTTTATTAAAGGATTTTATTCTTCAAGTCAAAAGTATATTATAGACGAAAATCATTAGTTTGAATAATCCAAGTATAGAGATGAGAAAATCGTAATTTTAAAATGAGAAATCGAAGTAAGATAAAAGATATACTCTGGATTTGTTTAATCAATCGTCTGACGAACTAAAAAAACACTTGATTCGTATATGAAAACAACAGCAGGAAAAAAATCAACTATAGTATCGTTGCACTTTTTCTCTTATCTTGGAAATGTCTCGTTTATTTCCAACCATTATCTAGCAATAATTCAAAAACAAAAACATTCCTAAATAGAACTATACAATCCCATAAAGTAATCATTCGTACCTCTATTATAAGAATTTTCTATGGCATTTATACTCACAAAACAATTCATCCAAAACTGCAGCTAGTTTTTTAACTGTAATTCGATCCCATCCCACAACCCCATCCAAATGACGTAACCATTCACAAACACACATTACGTAAACCGCAAGTAAACAAACAAACGTACAACCGTTCCTTGGCAATTCTTGCGGAACCGAATCCGCGCGCGTGCGCATGTGACAGGCCTTCGCCAGGAAAAAACTTAGAAAAACAGAGAGAGAGAGAATCGGTAGGTGTAACCGGACCACCCGCGCCTCGTCATCTCCCTCTCTCTCTTTGTTTGCACGGCGATCCGATATCCGGACAGCACCTGGGTCAACTTCCTCCGGACCTCCCAACCAGTAGCTTCTCGCACTCCAACCCTTTTCCCACCCGCGCTTTTCTTCTCGCGCTCATCACACTACATGTTATACGCGTATATATATATATATATTTTTGGCTGCCAAGAGAAAGAATTTTTTTCGCGTGCACGCGCGGCATATGTAACTGGAGACGCGACGAGAAAATATTGTGACTTGGTTAAAGGGGTTCTACTACCACGCCTCTGTGTGTGTGTCTGTGTGTGTCTGTTGGTTTTGCTTGTCGTTCTTATTCGTTTTTCCGAAGTCGGCGGGTGCAGAGGTGTAAGGTTACCGGCGCACGGCTGGAAAAACGAGGACGCGGAGGGTCTGTATATAGTTCCAGAAGCAGTGTATAGGCGCCTTTGGGAAACTATGGGAACGCGAAGGTGTAAGTCGTGTACGGTGATGGATTAATAATTAATTATATAGGAACAAAAAAATGATATACGAGTTCAAAAGTATAAATAAAATATTTCAAATTATTTATCACTATATATATATATATATATATATATATATATATCACGTTTATCAAAAAGATTTTTCCATTCTCAGACAATGTATATCGTGCTTGAAATTTTCCGATACATAGACGCGATAAAACGTACCACAGCCGCTCGTTTTTTCGCGTGACGTCGTCGCTTTCTCGGTGGCGCGCCTCCGTGATTAATTTCCTGATCGAAAAAGCTCGCAGTCATGCTTTTTATTATTACTCAGCGAACGAGAATGAACGAGCGTGCGAGCGAGTGAGTGAGCCTGCTGTCGCTACTTTATTATCGCCTCGCGCTTCGTTGTCTTTCGCCTATATACGGTATAGTTGTCTTATCGATCCTATGCGTGCGTTGATAGATCGGTGCGTGAGCGATTTTTTTTATTTTTTAAATTTGGTGCTGGGTTTGAGAATAATCAGGATTTTTTGTATAGACGTTTCTTACGTATTTAGCGATGCTTCTGTATTATACAGTTTATGAGTGTAAAAGAAAACAAATGTCTTTCAGATTTCATCGATTCTTTAACCATTAAAAAATCAGTTATGTTAAAATAATATTTGAAAATGACAACACTATTAAAGAAACCATCCAAAATAAACAATTCATTCTCTCATCACTAGAAATCGAACTACATCGATCATATGGAATGAAATTCAACCATCATCCGGTCGTCTCCACAACACCACCGGTTGTTTATTACACTTGCATCGTATATAATATATACAATAGAGATTCTGAAAACAAAGAAAAATCAATATTCTACACATACACACAGCTTTGTCGCTTATATATATATTCGAAATATAATTACCTCGGTTGTGATCGAATCCCGTCGAAATTGCGAATCGAGGAGAGAGAGAGAGCCGCCTGTAGACAATAGAAATTGGTGGTGCCGGTGTCTTGAGCAAAAATCGTTATGTAAACACGCGCCGTCGTCGGCGTCTCCGGTATATTAATCCCAGCGAAATGCGATCGGAAGATGCTCCTCTCTCTCTCTCTCTCTCTGACAATGTCTAATCAAGATTGGGATTAACCGGGTAATTGGGCGCGTGCGCTCCGTCGTTGTCTTGTGGCTCGCCTTCGACTGCCAAGCTTTTTTTCAGTTGAAAAAGTCGCTGTGTGAAAGATGTGTGTGCTTGAGAAATCGATAAGGATGGTAAGTGGAGGAACGAGAAATTTTGTAAATCAAAGGTGGTGTATGTTTGCGTAGGAGAAAAATTGCTGATGAGTACACGGAGATACGTTGGCGATTTTGAAGATGAATATTAATTGGAAAGAATTTGTTCCATTTGTATTTTAAATTTAGAAAATCATAAATTAATTCTTAACGTTCTCAATATTTTTGATGTATTATTTTATTCTTTCTCATAATTATTTTACATATAAAAATTGAATTCTCTCAATACATTGTTTCCAACGTAGAAAGAAATTTTCTCAACTTCAAATAATGGATTTTGCTAAAACTTCTGATGTTATTTTATAAGCTAAAAATGAATTTGGTATTTTCAAAAGTGTCAAAGCTTAAAATAAAGCTGTTTCTAACAAATTTTCGTTTATTTTTGCACGATTATACTGAAGCTTGCATAGTTTAGATCTTCGTGGACTTCGGTTTTAGCTCAAAAATAACATTCTGAAGTTTTATCCAAATCCATAATACAAAAATGAAAAGTTCTCCTTGCAAGTACATATATATCTATCTCCATTCTCAATCTCCTTTCAACACTCTGTATCTACAGGACTGTAATAGATGCATAATAGCAGACCCGATAATCAGTACACTCGTTAAAAATCCCTTTATACCAATCCTCAGTCACGTGCAATTCCCGAAAACTTCGCAACTGCGCGAAAAAAGAATATATATCAGCACCCCCCAATTAACGCGGAGGTACGTAAACAATTGCGAAACTTTCAGCCTTTCTCTCTCTCTCTCTGCTCTTCTAAAAAAAAAGAGAGACTAATGTAGATATATATATATATATATATATATATATAATATTTGAACAATCGTCTCCAAAGCGAAACGCGAAATATGCAGAGAGGGCGGACAAAGGTAAATTGAGAGGGAGGGCAGAAAAAAAGAGAGACCGCGCGTAGTTCGAAATCGCTGCCTCGCGAAAAATTAGCGCACGTCTGCGTCAAAGGTACACTACCGTACGCTTTTTTCTCCTTGCTCTCTCTTATACTTTCTTTCTATATATCTATATATATATATATATATATATATATATATA
>JAYJLV010097655.1:0-12384 GCA_036873485.1 Torymus texanus | reverse complement strand
ACTCCTTGTCATAACAGCAAGCCTTCTGCTAGCCATTTTCAGACTAAAGAAACTGATCAGTTTTAATACCTTTAAAACACTCAAGTACAAGCTTGTGCTTCTCTTCGAAAAACTCAGTCTATTTTTTAATCCATTCAATGGCCAAATAATGGGAGAAAAAACGTTCCATCAGGAGCTAGAATCTGGACAAAAGAAGTTCTCATTTTATGTCCAGTACTAGTAAAAATTGTCATTGTTAACTATAAAATGGTTTCGATTTCCACCTGGGTACTGATAGTTTTAAATGAAAAAGGACTATTTAAAGATACAAAATCTGAGATTTTCCCGATTTTCTAAATAAGTGGACTTATGAGGTTATGCCCCGGAGCCAGAGATATTCAAGTACGGAATCTTATTGAAATTCGGTAATCAGTCGACATACAACTTTACTACCTCAACTCTGTCAATTAAAGTGCACTTAAACTTTCAAGTCAAATTGCGTTATAAATCACAATGCAAAAGAAAACTTTTAAATTATAAACGATAATTATTTTTTTATTGTATTACCATTGATTTAATTTAGACAATGATCAAATGAAAGGCAATTGTTGTTCATTTATAATACGTAAAACTCTGAAGGTAATCCTATAGCATAAGACCAATTTCCGCCAAATCCTTGTCAACAAGTATACTATACCCGGGCAAACAGAAGATAAATTTAAAAAAGAAAAAGAGCACGCACGTATACGCATATATGTACATACTCATATCAGTTCCGTACATAGGCAACTATTGTGTACTTTCGGATATCCTGTAGCATACACACATACGTATACGTATATAGTTCGCTCTCCTTCTCCCCCAGCGCGCAGATAAGGTAGGAAAATAAAGGTTGCGACGTAGATATACCTCTATATATGAGCGCACATATCGTCCAGTTGCGGTGTATACACCTATACGCAGAGACACGCACACACACACACACACATACATGCACAGTGCCTTTGTTAACCGAGAAGGACAAACCGCCGCGGTGCGCAAACGGCGAGAAAGAGAACAAGGAGGGCAGGGCTCGTGCACGACGCGCGCGAGAGATAGAGAAAGAGAGAGAGAGAGAGAGAGGGAGAGAGAGGAAGAGAGAAAGAGCGCACACGCGAGAGATTTATCTTTGCGCTCGGCTCTCGCACTTATCGAGTGTATTATCGAGAGCGCGCGCGCGCGTAGCTCTCCCGGTGTGTATATCTTACTCGCCATACACACACACACGTATATATAGGTGTATATCCAACACACAAGCGCAAAAGCGAGCGATATATATATACGCATATATTGTGCTCACTATCGGTATGCATATATATATATGAACGCATCGGAGCGGGGAATGGGCCGCGGATATAGCTACGCGGCGAACCTCTCGGATTACTAATGCCGCGAGCCTAAAAAAATACGTCGATCCTCGCGAGTATAGTGCAGACTGACTGTGTCTGTATAAGTATATGCGTGCATACGGGATACCAACGCAAGGAAGAGTGAAGGAGAAGGAGAGGTTCTTATTATAAACCTGATAAACTCGTCCGTTTTATGTTTCTGCTTATAACGATGTTTATTCAATGTCGTTATTATATGAGTCTTGCTGTTTTCCGTTCACTCTTATCCATCATTTTTTGTTTTTTTTTTTATAAAAATTACAATATACTTACACGGTATAAACAATCTTTATTAGACGTCTAATTGTGGGTGAAAATTTGGTAAAAGATCGACAGAAAGGACTAATTCATATATAATCAATAATTTAGTCGGTACAGAAGTGTTTACAATATAGTGATACAGGATGTAGTAAGCTAAAAGGACTAATTCAACATCGTTTTGAATTTTATATCATTTTATTTCTAACAGACACAAATCTTTCTGCAAATTTGTATTAAAATTTAAAAAATCACTTGACTATAATAGTCACCGAATAATAAAAGGATAAAATTTCACAAACTCCGATTATATACAATAAAACTAAAAGATCTCTAAAAATTAATACACAGCTGAACTAAGTTCAGTTGACTTTTTCCTATTCATACAATCTGGACATTATCTTAGGATAATTTACAAACTGGTGGTGGTATTATTTCAGCATTTCCTTCTTCTTTAGCAGCTTCAATTTCCATTGCTTTTGTCCATATAACAGCGAAACTATAACAGAAATTAATCATATAATGCATCTATTTCTGCCAATAAAATTATATTCTACGATAATAATTTACCTTGAGTCATTATCCACTGCTTCAAAATTATCCCCATACATCAAACAAACATAGGATCTCATGTGTTGCTCAAAATCGTCGCAATTCGCTATTTTATGATAGTTTTTATGGAGAAATTTTATGGCTTTCTGTTGGCTAAAAGTGTCTGAAGTAAAAATTTTCTGACGGCAAAGAAATACAATTGCATTATAAACATTCGTAACTTCATTCGTCATATTTTTAACATCTCTTCTTACTAAAACATCTATAAAATAAATTTGGACTAGCACAGTTGCTGATCTTACTCCGGTATTCTCTTCAACATATGCTTCTTTATATATATGTTGTGAAGTAGGTTTGTCGTCTAAGAATTCATGTATTATAGGCGTCACACTTATTTTTTTTTGGCCATCTTCTTTTACAATACCACAATTAATTGATATACCCCCTTTAATTAAATCTTCCACTTTATTTCCCTTGATCTGCAGTTTTAAAATCATCGTACACTCACGACGATCGTTTTTTGTATTTACACATTGTAATGTCCAAATAATATTTTCTGTTTCAAAGATAAAATAATACGGAGTTGAAAGTAAGTGAATTCTTTGAAATACAAACTCTTTTATTCTAAAAGAATCCCGAATATAATATGTTGATTCTAGAACTGCTGGTTCTAAATATTTGTCAGTATCCGGGTTATAACTGGTTGTTGCCATTTTTAAAGATAATAATTAGAATAAAATAACTAAAGATACAAAGGTCAGCACGAGTTGAACCTAACCCAACACAACAGATACTTGAAGACAAGGAGCAAACATTGATCACACTGTTGGTAGTTATTCCCTCATACAATAATAAACTTCTAAATTATTTATATACTAACATTTCGTAACGCACTATACCTTACACATAAGACTCATCACAACTTATATCGTATACGTTTAAATTGAAAATATATTTTTTCAATCTATAATTACAAATATGCCTCGTTTGTCTACGAGAATATTGCAAAGTCAATAACAACATTGTAACCAGCTGAGTGAAAGAGTGTTATAAATATACAAAAGTTTACTCCCATACATATATAAATGTAAACAGCTGTATTACTAGACTCATATAAATATCCATAGCAAACCATTTAAATATATATATGTAAACGCAATTTTATGTATAAGCAATGGCTTTATAGAGAAAAATACTGCAAGTCATATAAGACTTATTTATTATAGGTATTATCATTTATCTCTCAATTCCGCAGAATTCTTTCACCTGATCAACTTATAAAACAGCTATACTTGCACATATAGTTACTCACCGTAAATAGAGCACGATGAAGGCTTCGCGGTTTTGCGCAACTGAAAAATCCTCATGGTAATTACGCTTGATTAGCTTCTCTCGCGATTCCGCGAAAGTCGCCATGGAAAAATACCTCGAACCCGTTTACCCGCACGTCCAGGGTGTGTAAGTTTATCGACATTATACAGAAAAAAAAACAACGTGCTCAGGTTCGTTCCGCGTGGCACTTCGATTACCATACGACATTGTTCACTGGCGCGATGCAGCATAGGCCATGCGTGGCATGCACACGGCCGAAGCTGTGCTCCATGACAATTCGTGCGCGCGAGACCAGTGAGCCGAGAGGAAAAAGTTATATATCCTCGTACATGCGTGAACGGTGCTTTTTATCAATTTTTAGAGGAGTAGTTAACGGGGAAATTTTCAATCGAGCGGTCATGATAATCAAGAGTGATAGATTCGAAAATAAAATGTACTGTAACTTGTGGAGAACATTTAAACAGTTACTACGTTTTGAACATTCTATATATATCCTTTATACATATACTAAACAGACTGGTTAAGTTTTTAGTTGTAAAATTATAGAAATTATAATAAATTAAATATAATCATGTACTCACGAGAGGGATAAGCAGTTTGATAAAGAATTATTATTTTTCGCATGCTAAAAACTCGTACAAGCTGCAACCACAACCAACAATCAGCTTCTTCTATACGCTCGACGGATATCGCCAAAGAACTACAAAGCCCCATAAACTTGATAATCCCCGTTAGGCGCGGCCCTCCCCCTTTCTTGTAAGAACGCATATACGACACCACCTACATGATGATATGCAGCTTGCGCGCAAGCCAAAAGGAAGCATCCAACTCCTTCCTGGCCGTGTGTCCAGAGAAGAAGAACGAAGCTGAATCGCTGACGTGGGCGGCGTTGTTCATCTCACGTCTCGCGTCGAGATCGAAAAACTGCGAGCTGCGCGACACGTACGCTCTCACGTGCGCCTGATGCTTGAATTATTTAAATGCACACGATCGTTCAGCCGGAACAACCTTGCGAGCGACTTTCTCGCGCGAGTTTACTATAGTCGACTATAGTAATACGAAAAACGTTCCTAAGGTGGCAATATGATACTGGATTTTTATGGGTATACTTAGTCGATCGCAACAGCTGCATATGACTCGCTGCGAACGTGGAATTAGGACCGGGCGAAAGACGAACAGAAAAATACACAGTGGGAGGTATCGCGCCAGAATGAAGAATTGGATGAAGCGTGAGGAAGATCCAAGGACTGGTAGTAAGGAAGGGATTAGGAACTTTAATGCAGGCTCGTACAATTTACCTATATATAATTCGCTTTTATTATATTTATAATAATGCGATAATTCTCGTGGTACATAAGTAAATTTTTTCAACTTTTCTATGCCTGTAAGTTGAGTAGAAAATTGTACGCATCTCGCTAGAGCAGGGAATATATAATAATATTTCCTGCTGAAGCTTCATGTAGCTTATTTTATCACCTTGTTCCATAATGGACTAATTTTTTATCGGTTATTAACAAAAATTTCAGGAGAAAAGCGTTCTTTCCCACCGTTCGAAATGACGCTGAATGTACCTTATCAAATTCTCAACTGATTCCATCCATTAGGTTTATTTAATAACGGTTTTGAAATCAGTAATTAATCAGAGCAAGGCATTCAAAATCATTTTTAAAAGGACCTAATTAATCATATTGATGGGATCGTTTGAAAATTTAATAGGATAGTCCCAATACCAATTCAGCGTAAAAGAATGTCCGGTTAAAATTTTTATTTCAATGCGATAAAAACAAAACTAAAATTTAGGAACCAATAGATTATATAGGGATTATTTCAGTACTTCACATAGCCTAAGCCAATTATAATAGTTATGAATTGTAAAATTGAAAGCTAGAATTAATTAGTACTAGAAAATCTGTTTCGTAAAAGGCGGTTTCACCTCGAAAACCTCGTTTAACGTTCAAGTTTTCTATTCAACGCGCGAATAATCTCTTGATCACGGTACCGTAAGCAGCACCACGACTCGAGCATTTAGCTGCACATATAGGAAATTGATACGGAAAAAATTTAGTCAGCTTATCGCACAGTTAGATGGTGCGCTCGCGCTTTCTAGTGTCCGGCGTCCGTGTATATAGTCGCGTGAAAAGAGAAAGGCCCGCGCCCAGCTGCTCCGCACGCGAAAACTTGTCCGAGTTTGATACTATCAAAGTGGTTCAGAGTCACGTTTTGCAATCGCTCTGAAAATTCTCTAAGATTTTCTTATGTACTTTGTCATCGTTATTACAAAATGAGATTTAGATAGATGTATCAGAGAGCGACTGTTTCAGATAATTTTTTCGAATGAATTTGAAATTCAATGAATAGTTAATAATAAAAATGGTGAGCTTGAAAACAGTGTTTTTATTATTAGCGTACCATAAGATAGCGAATGACACGACACTCGTTGTGTTTCTCGCAATCCCAAATTTATAGTGCGCCATCTGTAAATACTGTGTGGTAGGCCCATAAGAACTAAGTAAATCCACTATTCCACGTGATAACGCAGTGATCGCTGATCGCGTTGAAATTCAGCTGAATCCACGTGTTGGTAATTTCTGGTAATTTTGAACCTATATTACTAGATATTACTTAAAGTTCCCCTAGAAAAATGACTAAAGCGAACCTAACATGGCAAGGACGCCACTTGCTTCACTCTCGTTTTCTTGCTTCTTGGTTAAAAGGTATAAGCACAAAGCCGTCATTTCTCTTATACATAGATATATTGTACCGTGCTCAGGTGCTCTGCAGCCAAACATTCCGCCACCGAAAATGTCAGATCCCAATAGGGAGATTGTACATGACACATGAGTGCTGTGCTACGCGTTGCCAAATGCAAGTAAGTCTATAAGAACTAAAGAAAGAAGTAACAAAACAAGAATAGATCGGTTCCTTTTGCTAATATCTTTATTTCAATTAGCTACAATTTCTCGCATTTATTTTGAGGAAAAAGTTATTAAAGATAGAACTCACGGTTGTTTATGAAGTATTTTAATAATTTTTCAAAAGTAATTCTATATAAATCCTCTTTGACCTTTATCAAATTTAGTTTTCAAATACAAAAGAAAATTGGTTATATGGTACTGTTTATTGAATTATACAGGTGACTGTAAGTAATTAATATTGTCATATTTAATGATTTTTTTATAATATATTTATTTATTCAATAAATTTTTTAAACTATTGATAATTGATAAATATTACAAAATTACATTTTATGAGAAATGGCTGAAAATCAAGATTTGGATAAATCTTTTGAAAACTTATTTGGTTTCACAAAAGTAGACATGATTAAAATTTCTTATGAACGGAAAATATATAACTATTGTGTTATTGATAAAAATAATTGAATTCCTCTAAAATCATCTCAATTCTCATCAAATGATGAGAATATCAACTGGAGTTTATCATTTTACCCAAAAGGGAATACCACAAAATCTGAGGATTTCTTATGTTATTATTCCTTTGCTTAGAATCAAATTCTAAAAATTTACATCTAGAAACAAATTTTCAGCTTAGTATTCTTAATAAAAACTGAAAATAATGTTTTGTAAAGAATCATATATATACTTTTATTGAATGTCATGATTATGGATCTAAAAGAAATATCCTAAGAACTAAACTAATGAATGATAATTATTTGCCAAATGGTTGGTTGACAATTATTTGTGATATCACTGCATGATTTGGCAAAGAATTGCACAGTATTTAATAGTATTGAGGTCGATGAAAAATCTGAAGTTGAACTTTTAAGTGATTATGAAATTCTTTTGAAAAACCAAAAATTCTGCGATATGACTATTATTATTTCAGATAAAAAATTACATGCTCAAAAAGAAATTTTGGTAGCTCATAGCCAAGTATTTATGAATATGTTTATCAATGATACAATAGAAAATTGTACAGGTAAAATAGTAGTAACTGACATCGAATACAAAGTATTTGAAGAGTTATTAAGATTTATTTACAGTGTTAAAATTGAAAGCATGGTGGCTGTAGTTCTTAGTTTATTAGCAGCTGCTGATAAATATCTGATCAAGCAACTGTTAATCAAGTGTGAACAATATCTACAAAGTATTTTAAATATAAAGAATGTTATCGTTATTCTTGTATTTGTTGATGATCATAATGCTGAGAATCTAAAAATAAGTGCTATTAAATATTTTCTTGCTCATAGAAAAGATATTGTAGGTGTAAATAACTTAGACTTTTTTGACAGACTAAAGCTATGGACAATTAAAAAAATGTTAAAGTATGCAATATACCAATAGTATATATAAAATATGATTGACACAAAAAATTGTTTAGTGAATTTCCTAATAACAATTTTTTATTTCTTAAGAAGCAAACTCAATGAACAATAATATGACAATTAATAAATAGAAAAAAAAGTTGTCAATGCATCTCATAATAGTAGAGTTATCTGGAGTTATCATCATAGCAGATCTTATGAGTTTGATTTTCTGATTAACAAGAAAAACTAAAAAAAAACGATTCAACACAATGTCTACATAGCAACTAATTATATAGTACCTTTATTTAATGTAATATTATATGTATGAACCTGTAAAATAATCAGATACTAGTTAAAATTATAAACATAGATAGGTATTAATAAAATTAATATCAATTAACATATACAAAAATTTAGTAAAACATTATATTACTATTGATAACCACATAGTTAATTCAATATATAGTAATGAAAATAAATGGATTTTAATTAAATATGTATATTGTTCTATGAGTATAATATTCTCTTTTATTTTATTCACAAGCAATATTGGATATTAGAATTATCATTATTCAATGTCAAACTAAACAGTGCCTGTAGATAGCATCTTAAATTTCACATGTGCTGGTTTTGTTGAAATTTCAACTGGATTTAAATTTAAAAATAAATCAAGAAATTAAGTTATTTTTAAGGTGCATTTTCATGTGAGTTTCAGCTTTCATATAGATATAGGTAGGGTCCGATTTTATAGTCGTCATTCAATCGTCCACTCAGTTTCCGGATTTTTATTGAATATAATATTATTTAATATTATTATATAATTAATTTAATAATATAGCTAATATTGCTGCATTATTGGCAGTTTATAAGTGCCATGTGCTCTGTAACGACTAGAAATTCGGACCTAAAATAAATTCAGTAATTTTGTTATTAATGCTGCGTCAAATCCCACCCCCGAGTTTACCCAATAGAATCGGGCGTCTAATAGTGAGCAAAATTAAGCGTCGAATATCAGCATGGAAATGCACCAGTTATTCTGTGAATATATTGATTCAATTAGAATCTGAATAGAGAATATGTGTAAGAACATAAGGGATTCGAATCTCAGGATTTTCGTTGGCAACCCATGCATGGTGCATTTATTTTTGTAAACCGTCGCGTTAATGAAAATAAATAATTTTCTTTTTCAATCCCTGATATTAGTCGGACGTTTATCGTATTTAATACAAACGACTTTTTCATACGAACCTCGTTAATTTATTTCAATAATAGATTTGATTTCGAAATAAAAATTTAAAGAAATACATCGCCATGACTGTTAAATCAAAACTAACTCGGCGTGTATGTGTTTGTATCACACACAGGCGCGACCAAAATGCATCTAGAAAGCGGGCGAAAAGAAGAAGTAGCGTAAGAAAGGCCGAGAGAAGGAGGGAGAAGGGAGAAAAGAAGCAGCGGAACCGCGTCCTACCGGTTTCTCCTTTCCAAATTTATGTCCCAGTAGTGGTCGAGAGTGGTTGCCCATATGTGGGCGGATCGGCGCTCGTCGTCCCCGGCGGCAGCGATCTCTCGAAAAATATTATGTTCACGAAAGGGTCCGCCGATATTTCGCCCAGGCGCATGCATTCTCTCTCTCTCTCTCTCTCTCTCTCTCCTCTTCTCTCTTCTCGTCCCTTTCTCGCCTTGTCTCTCTGATTTAACTGTTGTGCATATAGTCTGCCCGAACTCAATGTTCTCGCACCCAGCCGTGAAGATAAGGCGCGATGCCCAAGTTTCCAATGATTTTTCATGCACAATGCAAACATGTTTTTGTCAATTGTCTCTCTATCTATCCATCTTGTCTCCAACGGTCTTTTATGACGCATCCGAGCACTTAAAAGCTAGGTACAAAGATTATAACTTGTCTCGTTCGCGTTGGGTTTTTTCAGTGACGTAGTTTCAAATGTAACTGTATATAATGAAAGATTTGAAAATAAATATGGACTCTATTATTTTGAAAAATGATGTATCGATTCATAAGTCAAAGCCACGTTAATCCAGTTTTTCGGTATACGTCGATATTTTATACACATTTTTCTAATAATTTCTATATGTTCGGTAAAGATAAATTTATCTCTTTGAAAATTAGGCATTTTTCTGGACACCTAGAATTCATATAATTAATACTTATATATACCATTCGACTAACCATGCAGACACTTTGGTGAAAATGGTAATATTTCTTCACGATCACGTAGCGTCTGTCAATAAATAACGACCCAATTGTGCGTTTCCTGATATAATTATAATTTTCCGAAGCAGTCACGTGAGGACGCAACACGCTACGAATAAAAACGTTTACGCCCATCATATGTACTCCCCCCAGCGCGCATCGATTTACATACTACGCACACGTACTTACACGCAGGGATAGTTTTTCACGGGTCAGAATCCGAGTCATCGGGCATATACATAAAACATCGTTCGACGGGCGGCTGACGTAGGAGGAAAGATGCGAGACACGACGATGTCGCTGTGTATAAGAGAGAGAGAGAGAGAGAGAGAGAGAGAGAGTTGATAAGTGCGCGCACGCTTATCTGCGCGAGAGAGCGCGTGAAGGGAATACCGAGGCGTCCTTATAAATAACCTAATGAAGAAGGCGTTATGCGTGTACGCGACGCGTGCGAGGCGCTCGCGCGCGGATCGATTTCCTCGTGAGGCCATCGCACTCCTACGGATGCAGCCGACGAGGCTGAATGCCAGTTGCTAAAACACTTGGTATTATTAATGGCACTGACTTATATATATATATATATATATATATATATATATACACACATGTGTAACGGTATAGATCGATAGGATTTGGAAGTTTAGCTGTTTTCCGTGGCATTGATTTTGCAAGCTTATATTCAAAATATCTTTTTTTAAACATTATGATCGCAATTTCATTCTTCTCTTTCTACCGAGAATTATTTTACACTTAAAACAATATGAATATATTTTAGAATTAATTATTTATATATTATCATTATATTTTTCTTAATTCGTATTTTGTATATTCTAAACAACTATAATAAGTTGGTAGAAAAATAAATATTCATTCTATATTTTATGTATAAGAATAATTTTTGAAAAATGTTTTTATATGGTTCTTTGTTCGCATAGTTTTAGTACGTAACATTCTATTATCTGAAAATTAGTTTGTTATAAATATTTTTACGAGATTCAATTTTCATATTTACATGAGAAAAAATTTACCATGAAAAAGACAAGGCTTCCGGCTAAGCAAAAAAATATGCCGCATTCCTGTGGAGACTTCGATTCACTGAGCTTCGATACGGCTTCTAATATGCACCGCTCGCACAGCTCCGATGAACCCTAATTTAATTTCGTGCGAAAGGAACCTGCGAAATCCATGCTATCGATCGCCTGAGAAACCGTCGTTCAAGTATTTCGATTATTTCCTGAGTACCATTATTATATTATGCGTAATCCTGTAAAGATGCACTTTTAGCAAAATTATTCCTTTCTTCAACTTTTTCATGTTTTGAAAGATTTACACATCTTGTTTAAAAATAAAAGTAATTAAAAAAAAATAGTCGTACTCTATGAATATTTTTCAATTTACAAAAGTTATTACAACAATAATGTTAGGTTTAAATATATATTTTAAAAGCTTATACTATCGCTTTTCCCCATCCATTGATAAATTTAAAATGAGTCGGAAGTCATTTATATTCTCTTAATTACTAGCTTGAATGATTCATTTAGAATAGTCCCTTATCTCCCAAACTTTTCCTCGAAAAACGGTCTTGAGTCTATATACCATTAGTCCTTCGACACTGACGAAATAAACTGTTCGTTGACGAAAAAAAAATGTGTCGCCTACGATAACCCTCCCTTGATGACGCCAAAAACTGTTCGGTATAGAATTACAGGAACGTTATTGCCTGATTCTCCCTTATTTTCTTCATTTTACTTTTCCATTTACTGCCATCAATATTGACCATTTTAAAATAGGCCCACAAAAAGTTTTTTTAACTAGGCCTTTTGAGAATTGTTACATAAATTATCGATTTATTCATTGATATAGTAAACCAAAGGAGACATTTTAAAAGTAGCAGTAAAGTATAAGTATGTTAAGTTTATTTATTTTGATTAAATATTATACTTAACTTTATAAGTAAGAAGTTAGTAAAAAAAATGTTTATTTCATAATGTTTAAAATTATAAGAAATTTCGTTAAAATGAAAAATAGCAAAATAAAATATTGAAATCCTCATAAGTTTTAATGTTGAAAAATTCTGCATCGTAAATGGATAGGAAACGAGTTCTTCAAATATATTTTATTCCTATGAAAAGCTTCTATCTAAATTATAAACACTTATGCAATCTTATAATTAAAAAAACCATAAACGTAAAATTTAGTACGATTTTTTAACATATCCGTTACACATCTATAAGGATACACTGAGAAAAATGTTGTAGTAAAAGTTACTATAATTGTAGTAATGCAGGGACAAACTGACAATATTGAAAATATTTACTATATCTTATAACAAAAATTGCTATGTACATAGCAATTTTTAT
>JAYJLV010097634.1:0-12384 GCA_036873485.1 Torymus texanus | reverse complement strand
GTCTGGTAATTTTACATTTACCGGATCTTTCAAAACTATATACTTCTCAAAATATTTATCGCTTTTAATAATATGGTTTGTACAACCACTATCCAACAACCAATTAATTCAGTTACCATGGTAATAACCCATGTTGGGTATGATAGTGTGCACACAGCTGAGTCCCCGTAGCCCTCGTGTTGCGAGCTAAGTTTTGACGAGCTTCGCGGGTTTCTTTATATTGTTACCCCTAAATTTTTATGAATATAACTTTCAAAAAGAAATTTTAGAATTTTTTCATTAAAAAAATGTAGGTAGAGATGAACTTAAAGTAGTATTTATTTGCACTTTGTTAAATTGAACTTCCCTGTCACCTAATTGAAGTTAAATCTCAATAACAACATTAAAAATTATGAATGACTATTCTACAGTAGACTGCCCACCGAGATTTTTCATGAAAAATGAGATGTTACTGACAGTTCTTGAAGTAGAAGTCGGAGCTCGGAAAAAGTAATATAACGTCCCGAGTTTGCTATATTTACTGAAAGATATAAAAATCCGGGAAATCTAACTACGATTACCGTGCGCCGAGCGGTATGCGCTAGGTAAATCCGGAGAGCGTGGCTTTAATCTTCGGAGGGACGCGTGTGGAGGTCTCCGTAGCCTCGAGAAGCCTTGTCGTCTGGTTATCTTATTCTATTTACTTACTCGTTTTGCTGCAGAGACGATGCTGTTGAGATGACGATGCTGCAATAATTGGGCTAGAAGGTTGATAGAAGAAAATACACTTTTATGTCACAATATTACGGTTTATTAAACCTTCACTTAAGCACTATTACACTGTTTTGTCGCAGATCGCGAATTACTCACGTATCTTTTAGGCTTGATCGTACTCTTTGGCGGCTGAGTCGCGGGTCGCGGACTACTATTACATCTTTACAATATACTCGATTTCGATACTTTAACGAAGTATCTCGGGCGCAGCTGAATCGCGTATCGCAGTTTACGATTATACTGATTGCCCTTGTCTTCGGTGTAAATACTTTAACGAGGGACCTCGGGCGTAGCTGAGTCGCGAATTGCGGGCTACTGTTATACTAAGCGCTGATTTTGGTAATTATGGCTCCTTATATACTAATAGAACGAGGAAAGAAATTGCCAAAACTAGAGCAATAAAAGAAATAGACGCGTAATAAGATGAATCGTTAACGCGGCTTAACTTAATCTAAATATAATAAATGTAGTGAGGAATTGTCACGGGTTCGTGGGGATTTTTAAAAGAGAACGGAAAAATTTTGTTTTTTTTGGAGATCATAAAGTTTATTTATATAACGAGGTACGTCACACCTCTTTTCTGAGAAAGGTGCATCGTCCTCGGTGCATAATAATCGGTCCCCGATGACTCGTGACATTTCCTTTACAAAAAAGATAGTATTTAATAATAAGATTAGTAACTAAGTTCATTGTCATTGATGACTCTGTACTGTAACTGCATGGCTTCGATTTGGTCGGGGTCGAAGGTGTCATATAGCAAGGATTCGTCGTATAGGTTGATGGTGACTTTGAAACGGTCCTTGTGGAATGTATAGATCATGGTGGGCCGATTCTTTTTCCACAATTTTGACAGACGGTGTGTACCCTTAGGTGTTGTATATGTCAGGGGACAAATCCAGGCAGGAAGCCTAGTTGGGTCAATAGGCTTTTCTGGTCATCAGTCAGATTTCGGTTCATCGTGGGAATCTATAATCAAACTATTATTAGGTTTTATAATTGTTGGTGGTTCATTAAGTCTACGAGGGAGCATAGGGGTGTAAATGGGTTCGTAAATATCATCAGTTGCGATGTCATTTTCTTCAAGGCCCTGGAGGAAGTGGCATTGCTTGTAGGGTCGACGTTGCCTAGATCGAATCGTATGATGGTAGGCTTATTAGGGATTGGTAGGACATGTCTGGGAGGTGGAAGTGTGGAGTAGCAAGGATAAGCGTTGACCAGCTTCTTGTAGATTCAATAGATTATCAGGGCCGCGCTGATAATACCTAGCAGGGTTGAAATTGACCAGGCATAATAGGTTAAGTTTAGGTGTGTGTCTATGATTCTTAACCTTTTGTCGTCTTCCTTGATGATCCTTGGAGTGCTGAAGAGATTTCTTTGAAGTTGTTAATGTTGTATAGTGCAGGGGTGTATCCGGTGTTTCCTGTATATCTTTGCGGCTTGAGCGTGTACTGGTGATTAGTAGCAGTGCATCCTGTTGTCAATTGAAGTAATCCGTAACCGGTGATAAGTTTGGTAAAAGTTGAGTTACCACATTGAATTGTTACGGTATCTTACGTAGGCGTTGAGTATATCCAATCACCGTTGCTATCTTGGAGGAACGTCCATGTGGTCAAGTTGTGTGGTCTGATTAGTGTAGTGCATTTACTTAGGTCGAGATTATCTTTTAGGATTCATCCTTCACAAGAGTCTGTCACAAAAGTGGTGGGAGTATGGCAATACCAATGTCCCAGGTATTTGGTACAATCGTGCAAATTTTCCTTGTCGAGGAAGGCATGATTGATCATGCTGGTGTATTATAATATATTCTCTTGGCGTGGTAATATACTTGGAATACCCATTCCGTTGTGGAATTGGAACAGGGTATATTCTGAAGAGGCGATAGTAATCTGTCGTATAGTGGGGGAAGTCTACGCTAATGACAAGCCTGGGTCCCTTTTTGGTTATGGCTATTGCAATCATACCTTTTGCAATTTCTGGCAAGGCTCTTGTATCAGGGAAATGGACGTCTGTTCGTTGTTGGTTCAAGTATGTGGTCACGTTTATTAATCCTACAGTATCCAAGAGATAAGAACTTACTTGGTCTTTGATGACTGCTTTTGTTATTTCTAACGCGCGATGGTGGGCGTTTTTGCACAGGGCATAGAGTTCCTTTATAGATGTTGTTGAGAAGCCTTTACTTTTATATTGTATAATTATTTTAGGAAAGAGATATAAAGTTATAAAGATGTAAGTAGGTACTGTAAGATTCAGAAAAGTAATTCGAGTTTGCTAATTAATCATGACAGTACATGCTTAGCAAAGCTATTGAGAGGCTGGTACTCATAACCAAATAAGTATATTTATAGTCATGAAGATATAAATATAGTATATTAGAATCAATAGAGTAATTTTGATTTACCTATAACGTAATAGAGTACTAGCTTTGCAATGAATTGTAATGCGGCATGCAACAACTAGTACAGTGAAGCGTGCACTAACATCTACATGTACATCCGCCTCCTTACTCTCCCTCTCTCTCTATCACCGGACTCCGACTACGTCGCACCGCGCACTGTCAGCATGGGAGCTCGAGAAATTTTGTGAAGCTTGTACACCATATTTATTATAAATAGAATGTTTAACAAAAGTGTCTCATATTGCTTATCACTCCCACGCCCTTATTTATTCAACATGGTGGAAGAGCGTGGTTTGTAAGCAGGAATTGGCTTATTCTACGTTACTTTCGAGTGCGTAGAAAAGTATGTTGTACACGAGGTCTTATGAGTGAAGACAAAAAGGACTTAAACTTACGTAAAGAAATCCGAAATCAAATTCGAAAAGTTTTTTTGAAAGAAGTGAAGAAAATTGTTGTGTTTAAAGAAGAAACGTACAAGTGTATAAAATAGATAGAAGAAATGGCAAAACAAGCTAGAATCGACGATATTGTGATTCCCATTTTTGACGGAATGAATTATACAAGCTGGAAAATAAGAATAATGACATTGTTGGAATATAAAGAATGTAAGGAACAAGCCACAAAAATTAGGGATCAAGAAAATGAACAAGAATGGAAGAAAAAGGATTTAAAAGGAAGAACAATTACAATGAGCGCGGTGTCAGATAGACAACTGGAATATATTGGAGAGTGCGAAACGGCACGTGAAATGATCTAAAAATTTGACAAGTTATATTTAACTAAATCTACTGCTATGCAAATATTATGCAGGAATAAGTTGGAAGAAATTAAATTGAAGAACTATGAGAGTCTAGATGAGTTCTTCACCGATTTTGAGAAAGCTGTAAATGAATTTAGAACAGCAGGTGGAAAATTAGAAGAAGCAGAAAAATAAGATATTTAATTAAAAGTCTCCTGTCAAGCTATAGTTATATTGGAGACTTTATAGACGTCATTCCAGAAGAACAAAGGACAGTATACTACGTCAAGCAAAAAATAAAAGAAAAGAGTTTCAGTAATCCAAAAATGGAAACTAAAAGCAATGTTAGTACTTTTTCAATTCAAGCAAACGGTAAATGCTACAAATGCGGACAAATTGGACACTATCAAATGAACTGCCCGAAAAATCAACAGAGCCACCGAGGAAGAAGTGCTCAAAGTTACCAAGGTCGAGTTCAACATCAAGGCAACGGCAGAGGAAACTTCTACAAAGGCCGAGGGCGAGGCCGAGGACGAGGTCAACCCAGCAACTCTTCGAGCGAACAACAACGAGGTATAAGTACGTCCGAAACATGGTTAACACGAGTCGGCAATCCAGAGGTCAATCAGGTGACCGGGAATAACGTAATTAAAAATAACGGTAGTGAAATAAACTGGCTATTATATAGCGGGTGTATAGATCACATTGTAAAGAGCGATAGATGGTTTTATGAATACCTAAATTTGAACGTTCCTGTAGATGTAAAATTACCTGATGGAAAAAAATTAAAAGTAACAAAAATTGGAAAAGTAAATATTATAGTCAAAAATTATTATGGCCAAAAACAAATTGATCTGAAAAGAGTTTATTATGTTGAGGGATTTAGACAGAACTTATTAAGTGTTTCAAAAATAACAGAAAGCTGTACAATCGTAACAAGAAACGAAAATGCCAAAATCTATAATAAAAATAGGGAGTTGGTTGTTGTTGCAAATAAAGTAGATAAATTGTATAGGTTTAATAGTCGCGTATTAAATAATAGTATGAATGTAAATTCAGTAGAATTAACAGAGAAAGAGAAATGGCATAGAGCACTTGGTCATGTAAATTTTAAGTATTTGGATAAGTTAGTAAACAATAAATTAGTATACGGTTTACCAGGCAACTAGAAAATATTGACATGAAATGCGCAATTTGTATTCAAAGTAAAATAACCATCGTACCTTTCGAAAATAATAGAACTAAGAGTAAAGAAATACTAGAATTAATACATACGGATTTAGATGGTCCACATAGTACAATGGGCTTTGGTGGAAAAAATACTTTTTAACTTTTATTGATGATTACAGTAAATGTACTAGGATATTTTGTATTAAGAATAAAACAGAGACAGCTAGTTGCTTCAAAGAATTGGTAAGTTTAGCTGAAAATAAATTTAATAAAAGAATTAAAAAGTTAAGATGCGATAACGGCAAAGAATAGTTAACCAGAGAAATTTATGAATTCGCTAAATTAAAAGGAATAGAATTAGTGCCACGTCCACCTTACGTCCATGAATGGAATGGAGTGGCAGAAAGATACAATAGATCTGCAATGGATATGGGCAGATGCTTAATGAAAGAAGCCAGAATCCATAGAAGATACTGGCCAGAAATAATAAAAAACTTATTTAAAGAATCGTATACTTGCAAATACCGTTGAAAATAGAACTCATTACGTGATATTTTTTGGTTTAAAACCTAATGTTGAACATTTAAAAATATTCGGATGTAGAGCCTTTGTGAGAGTTCAGAAAGTTTTAAAAAAAAGTAAGTGGGATGATAAAGCTTAACTAGGAGTATTATTAGGTTATATTAAAAATGTATATAAAGTCCTAGTAAACAGTTGAGTCATTACGGCTAGACACGTAGAAGTAGTCGAGGAAAACATAAGATTAATATGTTTAGAAAAGGAGGACGATGAAAAAGATAGAGATTTTGAAAATGTAAGCGTAAACTTAGAAAACGAAAACGACTTCGAAATTTCCAAAAGTGTTCGAGAGAATGAAAGTGAGTGTGAAAATTCCCTTCCGTCTACTTCGACTCTCGAGCCAAGTAGAGGAAGCAAAAACGAAAATAGTGATAACTTAAATGAATTTCAAGATTCATCTTCGGAAAACTTGGAAATCCCAAGAAGGTCCAGTACAAAAAGTCCTGTAAATAGATACGGAAATCCAATATCACACTTTATATGCGTAAATTATGTTGATGCTAATGTACCGTATACATATGAGGAGGCGATTAATTGTAATGAAAGTAAAAATTGGGAAAAAGCTATGAACAATGAAATAGAATGCATAAATCTAAATAATACATGAAAATTAGTAAATAGAGTAAAAGGTAAACAAGTCATTGACGTTAAGTGGGTATACACGAAAAAGTCAAATAATAAATTTAAAGCTAGATTAGTCGCACGAGGATTCCAACAGAAAAATTTAATTGATGACATATACTCTCCAGTTGCTAAAAACCAAACTTTAAAAATACTACTTAGTTATTGTTGCCAAAAAGGCTTTATTATTGAACAAATGTATGTAGAAAGTGCATTTTTAAATGGGAAAGTCAACACTGAAGTATATGTCAATCAACCGAAAGGTTACGATGATTTTATTATTTTCTACAACTTTTGTATTTAAAATTTCTCTGTAAAATCAAAACCTATCGAGCTATAACCGAAAATCGTCAATTTTATGTATATTTAAGCGTTTAAAAGCGTTTTTGTAGGTGTAACGCGTCAGGAATTGATTTTACACGATAATGTTAACTAGAAAACAGTTTTGTTTCATTATTATCTACAACTTCTGTATTTAACATTTATTTATAAAATCAAATCCTGTCGAGTTATAGCTGAAAATCGTCCATTTTTTACTTTTTTGCGGTTTTTTCACATTTAAGTTGGTAAATATTGCTTGTAGCAAAAAACTTCCAACAGACAAAAGGTGTCTTTTAATTAGTTTTAGCAGATAAGCCAGTAAATATTATTTTAATATTGATGTTCGCTCCGCATCAGATTGCCACGCGTATGGGGACAGCTTCCCGCGCTTTCCAGCAAAGTCGTGCTGCGTCGACGCCACGAGGTTGCCGCTTCGCGCAGTCTGGCTCTCAGCGCCATCTTAGACGCGGACATGCAACGCCAGCGCTGACGTCATCGCCCGCCTCGGCTATAAAAGGCGCGCGGCCCCCCTGCGTCGCTCTAAGTCGCAATCCAGCGTTCAACGGAGAAACTTCGCATTTGAAAACTTTTTGATCGATCGTTCTAATTTTAAGACCACCGGTTAGATATAATTAGAGGAGTGTATTCCCAAAATTTCGTTTAAATCCATCAAAAATTCGCTGAGATAATCTGGTAACTTGATTACATACGAACGTACAGACATACATACATTTGGTAAATGCTTAAAATGGATTTTCGATAAGGGGAATATCATTTGTATAGCTCAAATTTTAGTTCTAAAGGAGTTAACAAATTTCGCTCTGGCGAAATTATAAGGCTCTCCCGAGCAGCGGTCGTACATAATAAAAATAACTAAACTTATAATATATATATACTGTATAGATTATCAATATATATTCAATCTGACACATTTAAGGGGGGAAGACACCTTTAAATTTTCCCATTAAAATGATCTGTAAAAAAGAAATTTAAATTATTAATAAAATGCGAAGCTTCTTGACAAGAAGTATGTTACATTTATAATACAATAAGCCGAAAATGAGAGTTTAGACCTACATTGTCCCAATATATGAACATTTCAAAATTTAAGCTTTGTCGTAACCTACAGGTCTATGGAGGTGATGGATTTTGATCCAGTTGGGCTTAAATTGTTGGTATTTTATGTAGTTTAGTGCTGAAGAGTTGTACGTGTCAAAATTATTTACTCAAATAATTCTGAAGTTGTAAAGGATAACACCCCATGCTCTTTCAAACTGATAAACGTAAAGAATTTCTTGGCAAGGAGATGCAACAAGTATTGAAAAAGAATAGTATACATTATCGAGTGGTTAGAAATCCTGATTTTAAAGCGGCTGTGGTTGAAAGGCTTAATAGAACATTGAAGGGTCGATTATGGCGATATTTTATCCATACAAACACGTATAGGTATACTGATAATTTACAAAAAATTGTTACCGCTTACAATAATTCTTGGCATTCTGGTACTAAAATTGTTCCTTCTAAAGTTAATTTCTACAATGCAGTAAAATCATAACAAAACCTAACCCAAAGATACAATACGATTCATGTTCGATACCCTAAATACAAGGTGGGTGACTTGGTACGTGTCAGTCGTGCTATAATAGTGTTCAAGAAAGCATATGAAAGTGGATGGACTTTGGTATTGTTTCGAATTATACGTATATCTACTGAGCGCCAACCACCCGTTTATACTTTAGAAGATCTTGATGGCGAACCAATCGAAGGTTTTTTCTACGAAGAAGAACTATCTACAGTAAAAAAACATTTGAATACAGAATCATTTCAACTAGATAAGATTCTTAAAACTAAAGGTAAAGGGAAAAGCAAAAAATATTTTGTAAGTTGGAAAGGTTATCCCGACAAAATTTAATTCCTGGGTTCCCGCAAACAATTTAAAAAAGATATAATGAGAGAACAATTTTACATAGTATTATCTAGTAACAACAGTATGCGTGTGTTTCCTGAAAACAAAACAACACATTTTACCACACAGTTACCTCATAATATGTATTTACATGGCGAGTGGTCTGTAGCTCTTTGCGAGATTCAGATACCCTACACATTTCAACATATTTTGATCGATAACTATGAGGTCTTGGTCTGCGTAAAAACAATTGAGGCGTTTTTATCAAACGATTTGAGACACGAATCAGAAGAAAAGAATGTGGTGTACACTTATCTCCTGGAATCTACACAGATATGGAAAATCTTTTACAAGAAATAAATAATTTACCTAACATGAAAAATCACTTAAAATTCATAATACAACGTCGAGGGTTCCTAGAAATTTTTAAGAACTTGTCAAGATACTTCTGACACGAGTTTTCATAGTTTAATTTTGTCTGAAAAACTCTTGAGAATTATTGATTACGAAAATCATAATCTTGACAAAATTAGTGATACAGTTGTCGGGCTAAGGCCTGCCGATCTTCTTAGCGGTTTACCGTCAATAATAATTCTGTATAGCGATATTTGTGAGCCATATATTACGGGTGATGTACACATACCTCTTTTACACATAGTTCCTCTTAATAAGAACGAGTATAAATATGACAGCACTGAGATTAAAAACTTTACTACACCAGTGTATATTCCATTGTTACCAACGTCATTTCAATCGATCACAATAGATATAAAGGACCAAGATCGAAACCCTATAGCATTCGATTACGGTACGTTGACAGTGACACTTCATTTTAAAAGAACCTTGTAAGATGGGCTATTTTGAAACAGCTTATGATAACCAAAATGGTCACGATCCATTCGATAATTATATTACAATAGTTACATCTATGCAAAAAGGAAAAGGTGTTGGAAGTTTTTCTATACCAGGTACTAGTGAATATATCGACCTTACCCATACTCTGATTAGCGTTCGTGTAACTATTACACAAACAGTAACACCTCCTGAAACCACAGATAAAAATACCTTGAAAAATGGTGGTCCTGTAAATAATTTTATGCACTCGATATTTAACCAAGGTGATGTGTTTTGTAATCAAAAACCTGTTTCCCCACCCAATAACGCCTACTCTTATCGGTCGTACATTGAAACTTTATTAAACTATGGACCTGCAGCTAAAAAATCTCATCTCGCCAGTGCACTATGGTACACCGATACCCCTGGAAAAATGGATGCTACAGATAACGAAAACGAAGGTATGCCAAGACATCGAAATCTTATGGGTGAAGAGAAAAGCATTGATATGATTGGATATTTGCACTTGCTATGTTTTCAATCAAGACATATTATTAATTAACGGTGTTGAAGTACTGGTGCGACTCGTACGATCACGAGATGGTTTTTGTCTTATCGATCCAACAGGACTCTACACCGCTCGAATCACGGAATCTGCCCTCTTTGTACGACGTGTCAGGCTGAGTCCAAGTATTATATTGGCTCATGAAAAAGCACTTACTAAAACAGCAGCTAAATATCCCCTCACACGTGTAGAAGTTAAAGCTATTACAATGCATAGTGGTATTCATGGAGAAATACTGGATCATGTCATTTTAGGACAATTAACAAAAAGAATTATTGTTGGTTTTGTAGAAAATAAAGCTTTTAACGGCGATAAGAATTTCAACCCGTTTAGCTTTAAAAATTTCAATATTAATTACTTGTATCTCTACATTGATGGTGTTCAAGTACCGTCTAAACCATTAGAACCTGATTTTAAAACGAGCCATATGTATGTTGATGCATATCATACTTTATTTTCTGGCACAGGTATCCACTACTTAAATGAGGGTAATTTGATCTCACGCGAGGCTTATGCAAATGGGTATTGTCTTTTCGCTTTCGATATGATACCTGCTTTGTCAGCAAATCAAGATACACATTGGAATTTTGTAAAACATGTAGTGTAAGAATTGATCTACGTTTTGATGATCCATTAAATAGTACTGTAAATTGTATAATATACACTGAATATGAAAATATACTTGAAATTGATTTATCACGTCACGTTCTCCTGGACTATAGTGGGTGAGGTGGTGGGGGAAAGTAATGGTGGAAGTAAAGTCTATAAAAGAAGAGCAGGATTTTTTGATCTACTAGTCGTTGATTGGACGTGTGTTGAAACTATGAAAATGGTTATTGTTGTAGATATACAGTGTGTCAAAGATTATAAGAACTGTGTGTTGCCAAAAGAAGTGGCGGTTCTTTCGTTAAATCAAAATTTCACAGGTCACTGGATTCTCCAAATAGACAAATAACTGCACTATGTGAAGAGGCTAGAAAAGAAAACGATTGGTTCTCACGAAACCATCACGGTCTGGACTGGCTTGATCAAAGTGTTTCCGAAAAAGTGTTGTTCAAGAACCTAGCAGAAATTTGTAAGACAGCAAACAAAATTTATGTTCGTGGTAGTGTGAATGTGGCAATAATTACTGCACGACACATTATAAATTTAGAGTTTGAAGAAGGTTGTCCACCGTTTCACAAACTCACAACATCTAGTAATTACTGTATGCAGCATGTCTTTAAATTCTCCTTCTCAAAGTACAGTTGTGCTTTGAACAACGCGTCTTAGTTAAAAATATGGTTTAATACACGCGGTAAAACTCATGCTGTTGCTGAACCGTTTAGCTTTGAACCACCTATTAATCTCTGTGATGAACAATATACAAATTCAACGGATTTATCTCGAATTCCTGCCCACGATGTGGGGGTCTTTGCGGCCGATCAAATTCCCTTGGATAGGACGAGACCGACAGCTTTTATTTTCAACACCCAAACTCACGATAAATCCGGTTTGCATTGGGTTGCTATTTATGCAAATAAAAATGGTGATGTCTGGTACTTTGATAGTTTTGATATGCCTTCTTACATACCCGACCATACAAATTGCATTCGAAGAAATTTTATTAAATTACGATGGAATTCACGACAACTATAAAGTGAAACTTCAGATAGATGTACTTATTTTTGCCTCATGTTTTTACATTACATGTCTGTGGGGCTTGAAATTAGATATTTTCTCGAGAAATTTTCCTGTATCTTACGCAAAAATGATCAAATTGTTAGAAATTATGTTTCAAAATTGTATAGTGGACATATTTCCCCACTACTATCGTACCCCTTCCATTAGCAAACCCCTCTCCATCCGTATGAATAGTATAAAAGAAGCGGTCTTGCACAGCCTATTCATTAGCTCACTTAATCGCTCCTGTTGAAAATAATACACAAGAATGTCTGGTCAAGGCAAACGTAAATACGAGACAATGGCTGGTCAATGTAGTGTTACCAAATATCATTGTCATCAGCTGCTGCCGATGGCGTACGGTCTAAACAAATCTTATACCAAGAAAATTAGAGTTGGCCTAGAAAATAAGAAAATTGGCGATGAATTTCTACCTGTTATGCGCCTTAATGCTGACGACTTTATTGGTCTACCGTTTACTGTGTCTGACTGGCGTTTATTTGAAGCAAATATTCCAGTTATTGATAAGTTCTTTGAAACTGAAGATGATGATATGATGGATAAAAAGATACCCTTTAGCCAGTTTAGCATAAGACTTATTATGAGTTATAGCGACAAGGCAATTGAACTTGCGGAAGGAGAAGATTCTCAGACGTCAGATGATCAACCAACACCAATAAAGCAGTACCGTCTTAGTTTAACATTTAAAAAAGTTTCTTTTGATAGATTAAAAATATTAAAACATTGTATACGTGTTAGAGGGAAATTTTTATTAGATGTAGCATGTAACATAGAATTTATTATTAATACACTTTGTCATTATTTCAAAGAAAAATTGC
>JAYJLV010097624.1:0-12385 GCA_036873485.1 Torymus texanus | reverse complement strand
TATTTTTTGACACTCTACTCATATGCGAAGTTTCATGAAAATCGGAGGCGGACACCAAGTGTACTTTCCTTGTGAGTTGTAGGAATTTTTCAATTTATGTAGCTCTGTTTACAATTGAAACAAAATATGTGCTTGACATTTTTTTATAATATTATATACTATTGACATTCTTGTCATATCCACTTCTTATGAAACATAGTCATTTCTTTTTGAATATTATTATAATAATGAAAAACAAATCAATAAAATGCATATCGGTATTTTAATCAAAATGTTACTTCGATGCAACAAGATTTGATATACTTGCTGACATGATAAAAAAAAATCACAGAGCACGTACGGTTAAGAAGGCAGTACATTATTTATCTCTTTGAATGAAAGGTCTCCAGTCGGTGACTTGACAAATTGACATGTGATGCTTCCAACCTTTTTCAAATCGCTTCGATGCTATTCATAAGATTGATGTTTCTTTCACAGATACAAGATTTCCTATATAGATAACTGAAATGTCACTCTATAAACGAAGTTCGCAAAAACATTTAACGTCAATATATAACATCTTAATATTCAGAAAATTTCGTCAAATACAAAAGTTCAAAGTTAAAATTACCTTTAGCCTCATTACAATATAAAAGCTATTTTAAATTATTAAAATATACGCACACTTTTCGTCATTAAACTCTCAACTTCAATCTCCCTTTATCGAAAACTGCCCTCAAATCTTCTCTAATTGTGGCATCCTAAAGCTCGCACACCAGCTCATCACATCTTCGCTAGAAATTCTCCAGTCCGAATGGAACTACGCCCAAGCGTGAAAAATTAAACGGCTGGCGGATGAATTTCCATGAAAAACGCATTTACGTGTAAATATCGTAGTGGAATAAGGCTCTCGATTCAGACAGATAGCCTTAAAATGCATGCGCGCGCCGCCATAGCAGCAGTAGCAGCGCCTGCCACAATGCAAATTCGCAATCTCCCTTCCTTCCGACTCGATTAACTCTTTTAAATAAAGTCGACCTCGTTTTTCACGGTTCTTAATCCCGCGAGTTTAATCCGGTCAGCGTCACTTACGTTCGAGGGGGGATAAAAGTTATAGGAGAATTTGATGTAGGGAATTTCGAAGATTCGAGGCTGACTTATTTGGAAATTGATATGAGAATCATAGTTTTAAATGACCGAAAATAGAAATCAATATTTTTATTTCAATATTGTCAATTCCAGTGTTAATTGTCATACCTAACAGTTACCACCGTTTTTGGTAAACGATTAAAAACATTGTTTCATAACTGACAGAAAAAGATCAGTATGTTTTGCGCTCTAACATGAACTTCTAACTGTATTGTTTACTTAATACAATACATCGATTATATACAATTTTGCGCATAACCGATAACTAAAGAAATGTATAAACTTACTCTTGGAGATCGGATTCCTTGGCGACGCGGCAGTGAACGCCGCGTTCCATGAGACACTTGCCAGTAACTGGATCGGGTGGCGCGAGGTTAATATACGGTGGTTCCTCCAAGAACGTGATCTTCACGTAGAACTTCTCTGGTACACCCTGAGGCGGCGTGTGCAAGTTGCCCGGCCACACGATGTCCTTGATGTCTAAGCCATCCTTCTCCCACGACTTCCACGTGCCGATCTGATGTGAATATACACGAGCGAGTCGAACATGTGAAATATTGATTTAATTCGCGTATGGAAGGTGCATCAAGTTTATAGGGTGTGGTGGTGATGGTGGTAACTTTTCATGAAACTTTTTTAGTATAGGAAATATAATAAGCACGGTTGACCCTCAGGCTTCTTCTATACTTGCCTTCGGAGCGCTCCCGCGCTCCTTGATATGCGAGATTTTGAGGATTATATAGAAGTAAGATTATTCTGATATTTTTTTTAATTAAGTTCATTAATATTAAACGAAAAATTGTATAAGAATATAATATTTGTTTAGATCAGTTTAGGTGAATAATTAATTTTTTTTTAAAGGGAATCGTGCATTGGAAACAATCTATTCGGTTCAAGGCTGTACTGTAGTTTAAAATAAATATTTAGTTAAGCATATAAGCTATATTTTATCACTAGAAATTTATAAAATGTAGAATTCTCAAAACAACGTATAAACTTTTTATTTGCAATTTATATTATTATGTAAAACAAAACTGATTCTTTAATACGTACTTACTGTGTCCTTGAAATAGTGTAATAATTAATACGCGTGTTATTGTGACGCAAAGATTGTCAATATAATGCGTGCATTATACATATATATATATATTTTTTTGTCTCCTTTCGGTAACATATTTTACGCCCGATAGTTTAGAAGTGTTTCTCACATGTTAAGTTAAGTGCAGGTAATATTGAGCGAGAAAGTTATAGCGTCAAAGAAACACGACCATGGTATAAAAATAAAAATATATCTCTAGGATAGACGTGTAAAATCTCTGCACTATTTTTTATAGCGTAAAGAAGTTAATTTGAAAATGTTATTTTGCCCCCGATAAAAAAAAAATGTTTTTCTCATAAATTCTCTTTCTTTTCATCTATACCGTATTACTCATTCGAATCTTTGTTCATTTTATACGCTTTTTCTACATTTCCACGATCGCACGAAAAATTCTAGGACTTCCATCTTTACGAGTCTGACATTGACCATCCTAGATATATATATCAGATGGAATCGATCGAATCACGTTCTCTCTTCGAGTATAAACGTGAATCAGAAAGATAAAAGCTAAGAGATTACGCGCGTAAGAGAAAGAAGAGTCGGTGACAGGAGAAGAAGAGGTAAAATGAGATGCTAGAAAAGTCGATTACCTCTTCCCAGACTAATTGCAAGTTGATGCCTGGTCGTAAATTCATGATCTTCAACTCAGCGGACTTTAAGACACCATCCTGGGTGAACTCTACATGGGGCTTGCCGTATTCCGTCTCGACCGAGACGTTCTTCAGGTACCTGTGACGGATTTTAATGATGGATTTCTTTTTTTCGTCGTTATGTAGCTTGTTGAAATAAAAGTTTTCATTGTCGAATAGTTTTCAACAATAATTTGTTTTTCAGTCGAGTGTTTTATCAGCAAAACTATGAAAGTATCAATTATTAATAAGAGTTATGCCATTCGTCAGGAGAGTGTCAGGGATCCGAATCATGAATTCGGCTCAAACTTTAGGATATGTTTTTTGATGTGGAAACATAAAGAAGTCAATATTAAACTATAGCGTTTTAAAAAATTTAAGTACTGGAAATTTTTATCTTTACTTTCATGTATTCATGTATTCATTTCAGCTTGGAAAGTCTAAAATATCATTTTAAAAAACAAAACAAGAAAAGAAAAGAAAAAAAAATGAAATTAGAAAAACAAAGTTTTATTCGTATTTTCAGTATGAAAAAATATTGATTTCTGCCCTTGGAAAAAAACAGGTCCCCCCGCAAAGCGCCAACTTTCTGGCCGTTGCGCGAAACGAAATTGTCGCTTTCCGGCGCCGTAGAGAAGAAAAATAGTATACACACCTTGGCCAGTGAAAAAAAGCCTCAGATCACATGTTTATCAACATCGGCCGACAAATAGGTACATTTTATCTGAGACATTTCTTATTTTACTGGCCTAGGTATGTAATATACTATTTCATTTAAAGTTAGAATAGATTAAAGTCGAGCAACGTAATTCCACAAAATATGCATAGAATTGAACAGAGAATATTAGGAGTTTAACAATGCATTTTCATAGCTCAACTTTAAACTTTCATAACTTTTGAGGAGCGAACCAATACTTTTTTATTCTGAAAAAACAAATTAGAACTTGTTTTTCGTGTTTTATTTTTCCTTTGCAAATTATATTTTAAACATACGAAGATGAAATAAATAAAGGCTTTTACCGAAATTTTTTGAAAAACCATAAAGTTTGAGACGAATTCGTGATCCGGATCTCCTAACACTTATCTGGTCAGTATTATGAAAAAAGGAAGAAAATGAAGATGAAAAACAAAATGTCTAATATTATCGACAATAGACAATAACATTTCAATGAAGAAACTTCTTAAGTAATCTATTCAAAGTCCCGAAGAGGATAGCAGCAACCACCGAAACGTGGAAATGACAAAGACATTTTATTTATCATTTTTATTTTCTTCCTACCCCCAGAAAGATCGATAGAATACCTTCATAAAATGTAAATATAAATAATTATAATATTCTATTCATAAAAACTATGACTTGCTTCAATCCTGCGTATTGAAATAACAAATTAAGGTAAATTAAGGTATTTCCCTACGTTTTTCAAGCCAAAAATGACTAATTCAAAACCTCTTGACGATTAAAATAATCAACGCGGTACAGCGTATAATCCAAAAAGTCAACAACGGTACGCGCACTCCGAAAAATTACTTGATAGCACGAGAAACCTTGAACTTGTCAAAGGAAATCCTCGGCGGATTAAACATCGCAGGAGAGACTAAGGCGCGGCACCACAGAGGCGGTTAATAATTCGGCAGAACCTTGCGGAGTACGTACAGTTTATTCTTCGATATTTTCCTCGGGGACGCGTAAAATTTGCATCGTCCTCACAAGTTAGACTTATGCGCGAAAAGGATTAAAAAAACAATATAGCTCAAGCTACGCCACGTCTAAAGTCGGCAATTTAACACTACGAGTGCCATTATATTTCCCATTTCCCCGGAGCTCGACTAAATCCACGCCGCTTTAAAACTCAACTGTACACGCGTTATCGTGGTGTACGTATAATACGCGCATGTGTGTGCAAGTGCAGGTGTGCGAGTACGTTATAATTTTATTAGGGAAATTAACTTTGCTCTTTTTCTTTACTTTTCCGACGCTCATTATGTTATATTACGTATTTCCCTAATTGGGTAATTGAGTTGTAAGGCTACTTCAGATATTTCGGTTACCTTAAGCGGAATATTTTCCATCTCCTTCTGTAAATGCGCTAAAAAAATCGAGAACATCCCAGATGTGATATTGTCTTTGAAGAATACAAAAGTGTAAAATATACATTATGACCGAATTAGATGACATATAATAAATCATATATTTTACAGTAATGATTCAAAAATTATTTATAAGGTATATTTTTCATATTTAGAAGCTGCTTACATTGACAATTTAAGCTTTGGGATATGTGGAGATAGAGAACTAGAAAATTAGCTGAATTAGCTTAATTATCTCGAGTTACCTCATTACGAAATATTATGTCAACTATATGCCTATATCTTTCTTATTTTTTAAATACAAGCATTTATTATAACAATTTTACGTGTTACATAAAAAAATATTCGGAACGCGATAATTTACCCATTTTTAAATAATTTTTATATTACCACTTGCGATACGATGCTTGGCAATAGTTCAATATTTATAACGCAGGTTTTAAAAGTACTCTCCAAAAATATCGCACACAATGCAACCCGTTTATAAATCCTCTTTGGATTAACCTAAATTTATATTGAAATTGAGGAGAACAAAAAAAATATATATATGATCTGTAGCAGTCGGTGAAAAATCGAAAACTTTAATCGCACTACGCGGGAGGAGGTAACAAGTCAGAAAGCGCGCGTATATTAAGTGCACGTAATCCGAATCGCCGAAGGAGCAATATTTCAGCCATATGTCTCACCGAGCATTAAAACTTTGGGATTTACGATGAAAATCATGTTGAAGCAGAAAGGGCAGCCACATGGCGCAGGCGCACGCGAGGATCGAACAATCTGTCCCGTTGTGCAAAGTGTTACTTTTATAACAATAGCTGCGTTGGTATTTTGTTTTATTAATTAATGTCAGCGCGAAACTGTGTATACCGGCCTTCTACGAAACATTATCGCGAACAATCGTGAAGCACCCTTTTGTTTTTACATTGGAATAGATATCCGACTGGTTATTGTTTTTTGTGTGTATTATTAATAAATGGAGCTCGAGTAAACGATGTTGTACGGCAGTTTTAATATTACGTTGATTTTATCTTGTTAAAAACGTTACTCTGAAAACATTATTTTTAGGTCAAGTAAATAAATGGCAATAAATGGCAAGCTAATAATATCAGCGTATTCCAATTATATCGTATAGCCGTGATAAATGAAATATTCGGAATAATTGCAAATTTTTATATAAATTCACAAAAAATTGCCCATAACTTGTCTGAAAAAATGACGAAAAAAAAGGTTTAAGCACACCTCTGAGAACTAATTTTCCTTATTCTATAACTAATATAGTATATGAAAATGATGTTGAACATAGGAAATAGGGAAATTGTTTTTCAGAAAGCTGAAATTCATGTTTGAAGCTCTGAATAGAAAAGAAGCGTTAATTTCACCAAAATGATATGGATATTAAATAATCTCATAATAACAGGATTTGTTTATAATTTTTTATAATTAAAAGCTAGAAAGATGAGCTTTCATTTGCTTTTTTTTAAATTTTAAAATGTTGATTCCTTGCAAAGTTATGAAAGTTCAAAGTTGAGCAAAAAATGCAGTGTTTAATTCCTGATATTGACTATCCGTCTGTGTACATATTTCGTCGCACTTTCGATGTTAAACTTTGAACTTTAATAACTTTGCTAGGATTCAACATTTTTCAATTTAAAAAAAAAAGCAAGTGGAAGCTCATCTTCTCTAGTTTTTATTCATAGAAAATTTATAAGCAAATCCTATTATATGAGATCATTTAATATCCATATCATGTTGGTGGAAATAACGAAAAATCACTTATTTTGTATTCATAGCTTCAACCGTGAATTGCAGCTTCCTGAAAAACTGCTTCAACTTTTCTTTTTGTCATTTTTTCAGACAAGTTATGGGCAATTTTTTGTGAATCTCTACATATACACAGACACTCATTATGCAAGTTACAAATATAACGATGTATCTTTATTCTTATAAAGGTCAATCCGTCATTTTACAAGCGCAAAAATACATAAAGCGCCACTCATTACTACTGCACGACTATTAAAAACATACCTATACTATACCAACCCCGCGTCCACTTCATTAGAGCTCGCTTCAATTTTTATTTTTTCCTTCCCTCATCCACAGTCACTTGAACTTTCCCGCTATAAACTCATCTCGCACGAGGGAACGAGAGCAAAAAAAAAGAAACTAATCTCCCCCTCGATGAATATACGCGTGCTTTCACCATAAACCTACTTGCCCCCCTCCCCCCTCTCACTATCCCTATATAAAAAAGTCATGACCGGATGTTATGAAGCCAAGATAAACGTTATGTGATTGGCTCATGTAGTGCGCATACGTCTAAGTCAGGAAGTCGAAACGTCTTCCGGGTAAGGTGCGCAACGCGCGCTGTTCAAATCTCTAGTATATATATATATATAAAAGCGATATTTCGTTCTTACTTGAAAAAATACTCGCCGGTGCTCCAACGTGACTCGCTAGTGAGGTCCTCGCAGCTTAGTTGAGTGTTGAGGCTATATCCGTAGTTGCGTGGATCATTGACAAAATCCTCAACTCCATAGGCGTACACTTTGATCGCTGTGGCGATCTCGTTCACCAAGCTCGCACTGCTCGTATCGAAGTGTACCCCTATATAAACATGTATTACACAAAAACATAATACTTTTTCTTCGCTTTGTCGGGGATCATTTCCCAAGACACGGAGACGCACGTGTGTGTGTATGTACATATATTATGATGATATGAGAAGAGGTCGTTGCGTAAGTGTGTCGTGCATAAAACGATACTTCGTATAGCGATGTTCCGCGCGTTTATACCTATATATATATAGAGGTAGTGTGCACAATGCGGATATAATTCTTATATGCACGAGAGCGAGCGCGTAATAGATGGATGGATGGTTTTAAGGTTCGGCGGTGAGGGATGGATTTAACGGGGGTCGTCTGTGTCGGCTATTTTGAAAATACTTCGGTGAAGAGAGGATTTTCTTGGGAATTGTAATGAGGATCGTGAGGTTTTACGAGATGTTGTTTTTCTTTTCTTTTCGTTTTATATAGGTACTATACGGAATTTGAATCAATACGTGATGGCGGGGCCATGAATGGATCGATTAAATATTTATTCGTACGATCAGTAATGAAAGAATATAAACTGATTGAATCGTCAGAATATTTTTTATTACATGCATAATCGTCAGCGATGGAAATTTTTATATGAATGTTATTTTAATTATACTGAAGTGTAGTAAAAATATTCAAAGTATCGTATTTCGTTAACCATTGATTAATAAAATTGACGTCAAAATTGTTAGTAAATGTTTAAATGCCCCTAATTTCTACTCATAACTTAATAATTTAATGTATACATTTAATTATGTATGTATTTAATTCGCTATACATAAGTTGGTATACGATCAATGAAAAATTTTACATTCCATTTTTCCCAAAAAGCACAATAAACAATCGGCGAATTGTAGTATTAATAAGCATGGTTTATTGAGATTTAAAATATGAGAATAAAAACATGTCCTTATCAAGAGTGTGTGTGTGTGTGTGTGAGAGAGTCAAAAAAACTCACCGATCATGCCGACGGGAAAGTGCGGACTGGGCTGTAGATTCTCGATAACGCTTTGCGTGACGACCCATACGTAATTCTCGCCTGTAATCTTGAGCTCCTGAGCTGCTCTTAGTATATTATTGGCCTCTTCCCTCGTCGAGTACAGCAACATTACTCGCGACTCGCTGTTTATCAAGTCCATAAGATCCTGGGGCTCAGTCCAGAGGACTGCATTCAACAAGGTAAATTTGAAGCGTTCCTGAGTCTCACTAATGCGCTCGCGCACCGCTTGGACGAAATCGTCGTGGCCGGCAATTTGGGATGTGACGACGCTGAATTGGTGCCACTTGTAGCGTTCGAGGATGCTGAGCATGGCAGCGGTTTGGTGCTCGATCGACGGTGCCAGTTGCAGGTGCAGGCTACTCTGAGACGTGCGCTAATCGTCAACGTCGGCATAGCATGGGCGGATTAAATGGGTTTTCGTTATGCACTCGTCTGGCTTTTATGTATGTCATTCGTTTTTTTTTCTGTTGTTTTTATTGAACATTAAGATTATAAGAGAAAAGAGAGAATCGCAAGATGCTTTTGAGTTTGCGGTTTGTGCCGTTACACGAGTCTGTGATATATATATATATATATATATATATATATTATATACGATGTGTGGATTGTTGTTTGAATTGAAACGAAGTAATTATAAGAAAAGTTCTGGTAGAAGTGCTTAAAGTATATGATAATTAAGAATTAAGTGGAATGAATTCATAAGATCTTTTTTAATTTGAAAAGAAAATAAATTTAAGGTATAAGTGTTTGAGCCCATGAAAACTTGTACTATTTGTTAAATGTACGTTTAAAAAGATACAATATGTTTTGTCTCGAGACGCGTTAAACATATATTAATTTGTTATGACTTAATTTGACCTTGTATAGTGTAAGATAAACAATCTCTATTCGAAAATACTTTAAAATATCACGAACATTCGTCTAAAACAAGCAGTTAATCATTGATTTTTAATATCTTCGTTGTGAAAGAAGACTTGTTAGAATTATATTTTTATGTTTTAAGTTTTTTTAATTTTATAAAACATACATATATATATATATATGTATGTAACAACTAAAACATGCAATATTTTTAAAATGTTTAATTTTATAAAATCCATTATAAAAGAAAGTGCCATTTGGTTACGTATTATTTAATTCTTTTGAAAGTCAGCATCATAATGGACATGAGAAACTTTGGATCATTAGAAAACTTTTTGTAATTACAAAGTTAACATTACATTATCGTACATTAAAAATTATACCCAACATGATTATTTAAACTTCTACATGGTTATACCATTGATAAGTTATACAAATATTCAACTGAAGAAAAGTAATAAAATTACTAAATGATAGGTACAATGGACGGGCGATGAAAAAACTAAAACTTTAGGTGATCTAAAACCTACACTGAGAGAAATGATGTAATAAAAATTACTATAATGCATAGTAACGCTGTGACATACTTGAAGAATCAAAAAAATTACTAAATTTTATAATAAAAGTTGCTATGAACATAATAAAAATTTGCATGTACACAGTAATTTTTGCTATAAAATATAGTAATTTTTTGGATTTTTCAAGTATGTTACAGCGTTACTATGCATTATAGTAATTTTTATTATATCATTTCTCTCATTGTATAATTGAAATTGAAAGAAAACTGTAACCTTACCACAAAAGGATTATATTTCAATCCAAAAAATGCAGACTTCCTTTTCAAAGTTTAAAAATAGATAATTAGAATTTTGACATTAATTAACATACATATCCTTCAAGTGCATATACATCAACATTTAGGTAAGTATATTATACTCATCAAATTAAAGCTACTGTATAATTATTCAATAAAGGAGATTTACATATATTATATTCTCGATAATATGTTCTGGCAGAAATTTAACATTTATAAAGTGTTCGTAATATAATATCTACACAAGTGAAAGGTAATTATCGTGAATCTGAATTTAAAAGAGCCTTCATAATTATTATGTAGTTATAATATAAAAACAAATAAATTATATTGTTATGCGCGAACTGATAATTTTCTCACTACCTCAACTATATTAAAGGCAAACGCCAAAACGTCGAGCTTGATTATAACCAACAGTATACTATCATTGGTCTTCATAAAACTTTGAAAGAATTAAGAAATTTTCAGAATGCTCGCGGATGTATGTACTAAATTTAAAGCTGACCAGTTAAACATCCACGAGGAATCCTTTGAACAGACTGAGTATGAAGTTTTCAGATAAAGAGAGGAAAAGTTTTATAGAACTGTGCGTAAATTATGCCAAGAATTCAAATTAAATCTTTGACGATTTTGCTGTTTTATGCGAATAGTTGGCATTGGTATATTCAAAGGAATTGTTCCAGGAATTAGTATACTTATTTTCTTTTTTCTTTTACTAGTTGAATTTTACTTTAAATACGTCGAAGGATCTATACTCACAAAGAAAAAAAATTTAATTTAAAACTTACTTGACAACGAATTCGAATTTTATTAATAAATTAATAGATGAAAAAATAAAAGGTATGTTTAATTGTTTACTGACTTTTAGCAAACCAGAAAACTTCATTTCCGCCAGAAGCATAAAATCACGCATCATACAAACGCACACGACACCTAAAGAGAAGACAGCGACGAAAAAAAATACCAAAAAAAAAACGAGAGTAACAACCTACAACACGCTCATTCCCAACCAGCTACACGTATACGCACGCAGTGACACTTACTCGTTCGAGGCCGGAGTTATCAGCGTTCCAGGCAATGACGGGTATGCCGAGGTAACCTGCTAGCTGGAGGAAGTATTGGGCCGAAGCGGTGCTGCGCCCGTACTGCTCGTAATTCATCAGGTAGAGGATGGCCGACACGTTGAGCGACAGAAACTCGTGGCACAGCGAGTTCAGTATATCTGTATAACGGCGTAAAGGTAGAAAGAGAGAAAGAGATGTAGGATGAAAACAAACGGCTGAAAAGCGAATGGGTATATATCTTTTCATACATTATCAAGTTTCCTATATATAGCACAACTCTCATTTTACGGCACGCGGATAAGAGAAGAGGAGTATATAAGGGAGAGTTTAGAGTTCGAGGTCTTTCGGGATTAAAAGAGAGGTAAATTTGGATTTTCGCGCTGACGTTTGCCAGTCGAGAAGCGAATTTCGAGGTCTTCTTGTAGATAAGTGAAGAGGAGACGAGTCAACGTGAAATCCAAATTGTATAAAGGAAGATGCTGAGAAGTGTCTGAATTTACGCAGTATTGAGGGCAACGTTTTTTGACGCAGGGTTTTCAGCGCAGTTTTTACAAGAAATTTAATCTCGCAGCTTTTGTTTAAATAATATTTTGTGTAATTTAAACTTATAGTATTACGTATTGTATAACATCGGTTTTCGTAAAATGTTTCTTTTCAAGCTTTGCAAATTTCACACGCACTTCGAAACTTGAGAGGAAAATAGCGTGAAAATATTTTTTGTAATTAAAAACATTCAAATATGTAAAGTAGTTTTTTAAATGTTTCATTACCTACATTTATTTACAGCAATTGTAAATGAAATATAGTATAAAATGAAACGAGATATATATTGTCTACATTTCACGTAACCCTGGTGGAAATCCAAAATATTTTCTACCTATTAAATGGTCATTTCGCTTAACTAATTTTTGGCCCCCAATGAAACGTTTCTTCTCCTAATATTCGAACATTTAATAAATTGAAAAATAGAATGATTTTATCGAAGATTTGCACAAGCTAGTTCTTATCTATTTAGTAGGTATTACAATTGGTCAGTTTTTAGGCACGACCGCTTCTCGGGAGAGCCTTATATTTTCGTCAGGGCGAAAATTGTAACACTTCAAAAACT
>JAYJLV010097613.1:0-12385 GCA_036873485.1 Torymus texanus | reverse complement strand
CATAGATTATCGTGAAATAAAATAAAATAAAATGTTTTTATAAATACATATACTTCAGAACTCGGAATATAACAACGCCAGTCATTCCTTTTCCGTCCGTTATTTTACACTCAAAACATGGAGTGAATATACATTAGTTCTTAATACATATAATCATGTTATAGTAAAATATTGATAATAAATACAACAAAAGTTAATGACAATATTATTTTAATTTATAACTATTTATTATATTTTAAAACTTTCAAAATTTAAGATTTAATTTAAAATATTGCGCCTTTTTAAAGGTCAACCAATCAGAACACGTTTTAGTCGGATTCACTTTTATCGGATCTCTTTTTAAAAAAAGGAGGATTAGAACAGCTGTAAGTATTGTGTCTAGATAAGTGAATTTATGTAACTTATAGTAGAACCAAGGTTATCCATGCCTATCAGTAGTTTTACTTCAGCAATCTATCAACTTGAAAAAATTGAGAAAAAATGTCAATTCTCTTGATCTTCTGCTAAGACATTGCACTTGAATTTATGCAAACTATTACCACCACAAATACGGCAATTTAATTAATATGCCTAGAAGGCACAATATTAGCAGCCTGAAGTATGAACCTCGCAATCCAGCGATACATTACTTATTATACGAATTGTATTTATTATCAACGATACCTGTTCGTATAATGATATTTTACAGCCTTGTTAAAAAAATACAATTTAATATAGTTTTAAAAAATATTTGTTTATGTTGAATAAAATAAATCATAAAACCGTTGCCAATTCATTGGCACGTAGCTTCCTCAAACTTAATTTGTTGGGCTAATATATAAATTATTTACGTTAAAAATGATTTTAAAAATTATTATTAATGAATTAATAACTTACATTAATAACGCACAAAATATTTACACATATATTAAAATTTAAAGAAATTATTTTCTTTATTTCTTTTAGAGATACATCGCAAATTCAAGCTTATTTTTTTAATTTTATTCTTATTTATAAATAATTGAGTATCATATTCTTGAAATGTTAATCATCATGATGACGTTTGATTTTCTAACATTTGTTTTCGGCAAATTTTTTCTAAATTTTTTTTTCAAAAACAAATGAAGATAATCTCTTTAACATTTAATCTAAAATTGTTTTAAATGAGTTTAATAAGTGGTTTAAATTTCAAGTCTACTGATAAAATATTCTTTAAGAAACAGGTATTCAAAAATATTTAAAAACAATATTTAACCTCCAATATCTTCGTTTGTAACAGGGAGATTTTTCTGGCCACCGAACTTGATCTGAAGATATAAAAAAGCTACATATATGCCAAATTTTAAATCGATTTTTACTCCTATTATCGCACGACAAGGAAATCGATACTTTTTTCTAAAATATTTTTTTATCGAAAACAAATTTTATCAACAACAATTTCAAGTCGATTGACGATGAAGTTTCAAAGAAATTAATTTATGAATTTTTAAAACATTTTACTCAATAGCAAATGAAATACGAATGATAACCTAAAAATGAAAAAACAAAAATGTAAGTAATTTGAAAACCTTTCAAAATAAATTTAGACTGGTAAATAATTTTGGCTCCTACATATGTAAAAATTAAAAAAACGAAAAATATGAAATCGTTTTTTGGTTATAAAAAAAATCTATCAATTGTTAACTTCAAAACGAAGAGAATAAGCTTTGTATCATGAAAATCGGTTGATTGGTTCAAAAGTTATAGCCGGCACACATACACACACACACACACACACACACACTTTGCATAATCAATGTCAAATGCTTTGCTTAAAAGATAAACAAAATTTTATCAATCTATATCTCAAATCCTAATTTTATCGCAAACTCATTAATCTTGCTGAGATATGATAATGGAAAATAATTGGAAAAGTTTTACTCTTGCATTTTATTCGAAAAGAGTTCACAATTTACATGATACAGCAACTCTCATACTCTCGACGACACATAATTGATTATAATAATTCCTTAGTAAACTGTGTAATTTCTAGCCCTTGATATAGCAGAAGTATCTACATCCAGTTAGGTAAAAAAGAGGACCTGTCTAAATCAGTTCAAAGTAGAACAGAAACCCAAATCTTCAACTTAAGATTTCAGTAAGTTTGTATTATAACTTTCAATGCAACAATGGTTGGGTTTACCAAGTTCAACCATTTAAATTACAATTCAAAATATAAATAATAAAAACATTTATGTGTATGCATTTCAAAAGATAATGAAATATGAATGAATCAATTTTGATGTATCATGCATTGAATTATCTTTATGCTACACATGCAACATATCCCATACTCATAATCCTCTAAAATAATATCTTGTACTTTATATTCAATTTTCGCAAACTGCTACTATAATACTGACGTTTTCATTATACTCGGATTCAATGGGATAAATATATTGATATATAACGTAATTAAAATTCGATAAGCAAAAGACAAGACCAATTTTCACTTGAACACATTTTGAAATCGTAATCCCTATCAACTAATTTTTTTTTTAAATTTATTCTTCAAACGATTACTTTCACTAAACATCATCATTAAAATCCCAATTGGAGAGAAACCTCGCAAAAAAAGAGAGAATCCCTACCAACAGTCCTATACCCCCCCGAACTGACCAAACACGAACAATCGATAATCGCCTGTCCCTAAAGTCCGAGTGCATCGGACCTCGCACACGCGACACGCGCGGCCGCAGTCTAGCTGACTCCGCGCGGGCGCAATTATGGGTCTCCCCCTAATTACGCTCCTCCGTCACGAGTCTCTTCCAGGCTGTCGTCGTCGCCGGCTACTAGTACTACGCCTCTACCTCCACCTCCTCCATCCCCCCTCGTATATACCTGGGGCTTAATTAATTCCCGGCTGGCCGACGAGCTCTGCACTGCGCCGTGCACGCGCACTTTCGGCCCGATAATTGCGGAGCCGAGGAGCTCGAGACGAGCGTCATCGTGTATATACTGGGGCGCGCAGTGGTTGCCACCGAGAAGGCGCATCGCGCTACAACCCTTTGTTTTAAAAGTCGCATTGAAGATATTGTAAAATGTTTAAATTTTATTTTTTAGAATAATTTTAAATACAGTACTCGTAAAATAACTATTTTTCAGATATATAATACAGGTATCTTGCTAGAACCTCATTCTTCATTTTTTGTTGTGTTACGCCCTGAAGATAAAGTTTCACGCCCATTACAAGGTTTTATAACAGTTGCTTTTCCGAACATGAGAAATGCAAGATTTCCGAAGAAATACACAGCAGCCGATATAGAATAGAATAGAATAGAATAATATTTATTTTCAAAAAGAGAGAAAAAAAAAATTACATATCCAGAAGACGGTGTACCACTGGTTCTCGTTTTTCTGTAAATAAGTATAAATATAATCGTTTTAAAATATTATTTCCCCTTACGCGAGTACAATAGTAATTATCGAAACTTGTATATTTATAAATAAATATGTAAATATCATAAATTCATAAGGATTCGTAGCCCTAATCAACAGCCTTTAACTAACGAACTATACATCTATATCCATTGTAAAAACATCTTGAAAACCTGACCAGATCAGTGACGATGTGGCTACACGCAACCAGCGCCAGTGATGCGAATACCATAGCAATGGAGCTGTTAATGGGCGCCAATTACGTTGAGAAATTGGGCGCCAAATCGATCTCGTTAATACTCTGACCACAAGTGGCAGGCGTTCAAGCCCTCCGACAGCACCAACAGAGCTACCAACGTCGTCCGATCGTGAGTCCTCAGGAGACACAATGTCAGTAGTACCGAGGCCGGGCCCCACATACCCACGGTGTTGACGACTTTACGCACTATCGTCACGGGTGCACGTTTGCGTAAAGCGAAGTCGGACAGCCAGCTGAATAGGAAGCCCAATAACCATTTGACGAGGTAAGTTAGGGCTGATATCACACCGTTCTGCAAAAGCAGTGTTTTTGTGTAACAACAATATCGCATATCGATACGGTGTGGTTCTATTTGTAAGATTGCAAAGATAAAATAAATTTTAATAATGGCTAATCAAACAAAATATAATTTTTGGAAGTTTATATTTTATGCCAATACTAATAGGATTATTCAAAAACAATTACTTTTGATCTAATTTGTAAAAGAAGATATTTTATGGAAACTTCGTAGAATTAACATTATTCTTTTGTAATCTTTATCAAGATTTACAGAAGCTTTTATTTAAAAACAAAAATTTTTAAGGTTATAAGGAAAAATAAAAAAAAAAAGAAGCAGTACTGGACTCAGTTTATGACAGAGTAATTCCAGTCAATGCAAGGACAATTCTGTTAGCTAATAGTAGTTTTCGATACAAGTGCGAAAGTGTTGATTCCGGCACGAGTGTGAATCATCTTTCGCACGTGTATCGAACAATATTTATCGATACAGGGGGCGTAAAAGCGATTTTAAAAATTTGTAGAATGCGTAAAGTCGCACTTTACGCACACTGTATATAAAAAATATTTACTTTCTATGCAAAAATATTCCATTCAATTGTGTTAACAGTACATAGAAAGAGTTCTATTCTTAATAATTTGTACTGAAATCCATATAGTTATTATCTTGATTGTTTATTTTAAAAGATATCGTCAAGATAACAAGTATAATGCAAAACAGTAAACGAGAGGTTATAATAATAATAATAACCTTACAATAATGACTATATGTATATTTGTTATTCGACACATTAGGATAGTAAATTGTTTTAACCCTGGAAGAAAATTAACCATAAATTGACTAAAATATGCTAGATTTTCTGGTGATTAGTCAACTTATGGCAAAAATTCTGACTAGCAACCTTACGGTCTGGCGACAGTTTATGGTCAGAATCTGATAAATTTCTGATCAAATATTGTATTTATAATGTAGGGTATATAGAGTTATTTTATGAATAATAATAATAAAACACAAGTAATTTATATAAATTAGTTAGTTCAATAATTTATTTTAGAAAAATATAGTTTTATAATTTACGTGTTAAATAAATTAATTTTTCCATTTATACACATTACTAAGCTGACAACTATCCACTCTCATAATTATTTTAATATCTGCTGTTTCATATACGTATTCCCCTTCACTGGTACTGCTACAAACGAAACTTTCACTTCCTCTATTATTCATGTTGTTACTTTTTTCACTGTCTGAATTTGAAATATCCAATAAGTCCTCAGGTTATGTTCACTACTACAACTATCTAATGAATCTGAAGAATTACTTTGCACATTTTTCAATTCACAACACTCTTCTACCAATTTATCTAACTTTTGCTTTTTTTTCTTTTTACTATTATAAACTTTTTTTCCATTTACGCTCGGCAATAGATGTGATACATACATAAATAATACGATTGTATGCTTGGAAAAAGAATTAAAAAGATTAAAAAATCAAAATATTATATAGGTCAACCTTTTGCAATCGAGGAACAGGCTAGCTTATATCTAATGAAGAAAACATAGAGGTAAGATAATGATTGAAAACCGATTAGCTTCGGCGTTTAACTAGCTCTGTGCCAAGTTTTTCCATAATTTAATAAAAGATTAATTATATTTTAATATTGTAGGCTCGTAATTTAGGGGAATCGGTGGATCCATTGAAGCAATGTAGAATTGCAGAGAATGGTCGAATCCAGCTATGCGATTGCTTCAATGTATGGATCGATAAAATGACGTTAACCTCTTTATCGAGATGGCGTAAGAGACAAAAGAATAAATGGTCCGCCGATTATTGAAAGTTCAGTCGCCATATTTTGCCAAATTAGGACTCGCGCGAATTTTAAAGAAAGCAAACAATTTCATTATAAAATGAGTGCTTTTTTACAAAAAAAAAAACAGTATAAATTTACTTTACAAAAATAGAAGAATAAGTCGATAGCATAATGAATACTTCATTTGTGTTGTAACAAGTATTATTTTTCGTATTCCACCTTTTTGATGTTCCGTTGACGATATCCTTTGGTCATTAATGTCGTTGATCTGAGAACACGGAGTTCATTGATTGATACGTATAATCAGATATCTGAGTATGCATTTCAGGTATTTTGTTGTTATCTAAGATATTGAAATTTATCTGCATACTTTCATTGTTTTCATCTGGTGTACTCTTTCCAACTTGTTTGACTGATTCTGATGGTTATATATTTGTTTATAATGTCTTTTTTTCTCTAAAAGAAATGGATATATTTTATATACCACTTTAAAAAAAAAATGAGCAACCATATTGAAGGATTTAATACTAATCTATGATTCTATTGATCGACAATCAAAAGGAAAAACAAATATTCAGAAATAAATTTACCATTTTTTAATGTTTAAGATTAAAGTTTCGAACTATAGTATTTGAAAATAATAAGTAATTAAGATTAAAATTGTCTATTTTCATGTTCCAATTGGCCTGCGCGTAACCTCCTTTTCAAATAATATTAGAATTTCATTTCATTTAAATTTAATTTTAACCTACTCTAGCCTAGGTTTTTTCCACATATCATTTATAAAATGATACTAAAATCAATTAAAAATATATCACTAATTGTATAAATTTATATATAAACATCTATATGAAAATTTACTAAAATAATTCTAAAAGTTAGAAAAATTATTTTTGAAGTTCATACTGTGAAGTTCATCTTGGTATACTTATTATTGAAGTTTATGTTGGACTCCAGTTCTATCTTTGTATTTGTTTAATCCATGCAGCTCGCATTTCTAGATTAGTAAGAACAGTGCACATTTTCAATTTCGTGGCAGAACAATTTTTGCAACCAATAAGTGCAGAGCCATCAGGCATTGCGTGATTTTAAATTCATTAAGTAATTCACAGAAACTAATTTACTGAAAGAAACACGAAATACTATTGATATAAAATAATAAGTACCGTCCGTTACTTTTTATTTTGTCTGTACATATTTTTAGTTTACTGCTATACAAATTGTTTGCAAACTACTTAACGCCTTGACGCGCCTTGTGATGATTGCTTATTAGGTACAGAGTTTGACAGCATAGGCCGCATCCAATCAGTAAGAAGTGCAGGATTTAATCTTGATTCGGTTAATCCTGATTTCCTCTCTCTATCTCATTTTGTACACTGACAATACTAAAATCACGTCAAGTATAGATAATTTCACATTGTTTCAATAACGGACCACAGTATACTATCAATTTTGTTAAAAATAAATTTAATTCTTAATTCTCTCTATTGGCGCGCATATATATATATATATATATATATATATATATATATATATATATATTCTACTCGGGATTGAGAATGAAGATTATTAAAAAGTTTCGGTTAGATTCATTCTTCAAAATTGATTTTAGGTGGCTCCCATTTGAATCAGTCATGCAAATAATAGACTATCAGTTTATTTGACTATTATTAAATCATTTTGTCACGTTTTATCGCAAAGATAAAATTGAAATTATGTTTATAAAATATACGATCTTTTCATATTATGGAAAAGTATTTCTTTAAGGAAAAAGAAAAACTCGATTTAATCTATGCTTACTTTGTGTTTCCTCTAATTCTTAAATGGAGAAATTACTTGTAAAATATAAATTACATTATTCACAAAACGACTTAACATTTAAAAGATCAAATAAAGTGTAAAACCTCGCGTAAGACGTTTCTTAATTAAAAAAAAAATACTTGAATCGTTTTTATATACGCAACATTTTGCTTATAACTCCATATATGTAATTTTAAAGTTAGATCATATAAATGCAAGAGATAAAGCGAATTAATCTCATTTAAGATTAGAAAGTTAAACAAAAAAAGATACATGAAGCGGTTTCTATAGTTCGCGAATCTATAGCTATCGACAAGCGCGTAGTTTCTGATTACAGATATATCTACGTAACGTGTGCAAATTAAGCTTTTTTTATACAGGTACAGCTTGTCAAATTAACCGTGTACGATACGCCTACTTTGGGCACGTATAGCGTTTACTCTTTTTTACAACTAAGCACGTAAATCTCGCCGTTAGATGCCTGTTTAGCATGCACACAGTATCAGGTTTTTAAAGAGTGCATAAAATATTTACTTTATACTCATATACGGAAAATTCTAATCATATGTGAGGACGAAAACGTACAAAAAAGTGCAACATACAAGATGAATCAGCAACATGCCAGAAATAATGGGTGCAATGCCGCTCTGCTAAACTCTTTGTAGGGGGTAACTGTAGGATTCCCACCCAAGATATAACCTAATTAGTTAAAGTCCAATAAACAGTATGAAAAACTCTAATAAAATTAAGGATACTTTGACGTGCTGAATCGTAAGTATGGGGGGTCCCGCAAGGGTATATGGACGGTTCTGGAAGGACACCAATATTTTTTTCTTTTTTTTATATTAACACTACATTTTTATTAATAGTATACTATGTAACAAAATCTTATAATATAAATTACTATATTTCTAAAATATTAAAGATAACTTTTAACTCATAGTTTATCATCTAAAGTCCTTTTTTGAAGTTGTGGATCATTCCATGGTTGCGGAGTTGCTTTCGCAAAAACTATAAATCCAAGATTCCCTACAAAATAAAGAGCAACTAATATCCAAAATACAATATACCATTGATCTTCATTTTTCTGAAATTGATAAAATTACATAAACACTAATTTAACCAATTACCTATAATAATTTAAAAAAATATTTTATATCTACCTGGTCAGTCACTATATAACTGCATATAATGGGAGATAGAGCTCCAAATATCAAAGAAATAGTTTCATTAATAGATCCTAATTGTGCTGAAAAATTTGGAGCTATATCCATTTCGTTGATGCTATAGCCACATGTAGTGCCTGCGTTCAGTCCCACTGCTACGACCAAGATAATAATCAATGTAGTTTGGTCCGTTGTTCTCAACAAACACAGAGCCATTAAAGCAAGACATGGGCCCCACATCCCAATAGTATTGCTGATTTTGCGGACTACCGTCACCGGGGCACCTTTTCGCAATGCGAAATCAGAGGACCAGCTTAACGGGAATGCCGTAAGCCACATGACTAGAGGTGGTAGGGCAGAAATTGTGCCATTCTATAATGTTATTAATTTTAGTTATAGTTCAAGTTGTAAAATCGTACATGTAAAATTTTAAAAGTATTTTTACTACAAAATTTTTTAAATGCAAATTTTAAAAAGCCTTGGCTTTATCGACTATAGATTGTTAAAAAAATTAAAAATTTGGAAAATCAATGTACTTGTAGTTTCTATTTTTTATTGCAACGCAAATTATATGTTGTGTGAATATTTGCACGTATTCTATATTTAGGTATACTATAAGCCGTTATTAATTAATAACGATATAGAATGCATAGAGCGACGTTGAATAAAAAGCTCTGATTTAGTTTTAACATACGAAATTTCTGGAATTTTTTGAAGTTTCAATGAAGACTTATGTAAGAAAGAAGGACTTCCCATACAATACCCATATTTATTGAATAATAAAAATATTATATTAATTAAAAATATATATTACTGACTTCAAGTATATAAATTAAAAAAAAACTAACCTTTTGTATATTAAATCCTAATATTGATTTCATATAAAACGGTATTTCATTCTCCAGCATAAAATAACTAAATCTGTTGCACACATGTGTCGCCACCAAAACCCAAACTGGTAAAGATTTGATTATTGCTCTCCAAGGAAATTTCAAATGCTGAAAACAATAAAGTAATTCAATATGTTTATGCATTATTAATGATATTTTGTGTTATATAATAAACCATTTAGCATTATTTTTAGAACTACGTAGATTAATTGCAAGAGTTACCTGTTTACATTCATGATCATCATCTAATTTATTAGAACCATTCTTAATGTATTCTTTTTCTTCTACGGAAATTGAAGGATACTTGATAGGAGAATCAGCACCATAATAATAATAAAGAATAGACCACGTGATACCCATAACACCATAAGTATAAAAAATACTTGGCCAACCAAATCTGGAAGCACATAATACTCCAGCAACTACTAATGCTATCACCCTTCCAATCTGCGGTGAATTAAACACTAATGAACCTAAAATATAGAATAGTAATTTTATTACAATATTGATAGTTATATAATAATTTTAACAGGTAACCTTATCGCAGATGTTTAATGATGATATCGACTTAAGTTTTATAATATAAATGTGATACACTTTCCAAAGTTACTTCTACGTGATAGAGGAAATCCTTTTATCATTGTGACAAGCAGAAAATCCGTTTCATATAAAATGAATCTTCTATAAGTAAGAGGAATTTATTTGACTGGAAACTATACAGAATTTTCTTTAAAGTTTACAGTCAAATGGATTCCTCTTCCTTATAGAAGATTCATTTTATATGAAACGGATTTTCTGCTTGTCACAATAATAAGAAGATTTCCTCTATCACGTAGAAGCAATTTTGAAGAGTGTAAATTTCATAAAATAAATTATCACTGTGAAATAGAAAAATTTTTTGGATGATTAAATTAATTTTAGATATAAAAGATAGACAGACCAGCCGATGCTCTCTCGTTAATTGATGACCAATTAACAGTAAGTCTCATCATACAAGATGTTGTACAACCTTGTACAATGCCCATTATCAGTCTACTACAGAAAATGGCTACCCAGCCGCCGTGGAGTGCAAGGACAGGTGTAAGCGCCGTAATGAAACTGGAGCCAAGAACGGAGTAGAGAAGAAAAGAATGTGGACGGGAAGAAGCTAAAAAGCCCATCGGAATTTTAGAGACTAAACAACCCCACATTGTGGCACTCAGAATCCAGGATTGCTTGTTCATGTCCCAATTAAGTTCCTGGTTTTCAATAAATTATCATTTCTTAACAATTTTCGAGTCTATTTGTAAATGTTCAATATCTTATTTCCCTTTATTTTTCTTAAAAACCTTAATTTATTATATACTGTATACATACCGGGAAGTCTGGATTGCTAGTTTCAGCGCTTGTCATTGCAACTACGGCAACTGGTAGCACACTTCGCATCGAAAAACTTAATAAAGTACCTAAAAACACCAATAATATCTGGATGTGTCGTACACCGATACATTCTGAAATATTAAAATACATTTATTTGAAATAAAATAAGCTTTACTATTAAATCATATACTATACAGTGATCAGTACTTGTTCTTTTATACAGTTGCATCTTGAATGGTCTTGATTACTGTGACAAGCTATCTATATTATACTAATATAGTCATAAATATGTTCACAGTATGGTTGTAAGTTTTAATCTATTGAACCACTCCATATCTACAATTGATACTGCGATTATAATATCTACACGAATAATTTAGAATTTATGTAACCATAGTAATAAATTATGTGCGATTATTCACCTTTAATAAATTATTGAAGAATCAAACATTATGGTAATTAGTAATTAATAAAAAACTTTATTAATATTATAAATTCTATCTTATCCTTACAATATTTTTAGAATAAAGATGATAATGTTATGTTCTAATTTTAATTTATCCATAATTATAATTCTTATATATTATACTTATATTATATACATATATAGTATAGCAATATACCTGTAGTCATCTACTAATACAAAATAATTTTTCTGCTCAATCGGCTGTAATTTACGTCATCAAATATCTGCATCACTCTGTTGAAATTTATGGCAATTTTAATACATTGATAAATTCCATTTGTAAAAAAATTAATATTTGTTAGACGGTATAAAAGTTCAATCTTAATAGCTAACTCTCTTTAATCGCCGAAACGTATGAAAATAATAAATCTAAATAACAGTATCATTTAGCAAAGTTTCAATGTAAAAACGTGATATATTCTTTTATTCTTAGAACGGATTTTTGTTAATTTCTGTTGATTTTCTTTCCAAGAATAAACTAAGATATCATTATATTACTTACTTCTTTTACATATAGACTATCATATCCCTGCAGATTTTGTCCTTCCTAACGTTAACTTCCACGTAGTCACACTGATTATGGTTATATGTAAGATCGGGAGAAACGAGAAGAGTCGCGATACTTGACTAGTTAATTGACACATTCAAAACACATATTTACATAGATGGTTTCAACAGATTTTAGTCAATTGACACATTCAAAACACATATTTACACAGATGGCTTCAACAGATTATACATTTTCTAATGGGTTTAAAACGAGTAAGAACTGAAAAAAGTATGGACTTAGCTGGTTATTCCAGGATCTATGGACTTATCTGATAGTGCGATTCACGTTTATTTTAGAGCGTATTCTTTAATTTAATTATGAAACGGGTCAATGACTTACAAAACTAGTATCCCCCGTTATGCAAAAACTTCGTTTTTCCATTATAGGCACGACCAAACTGCTCAGGAGAATC
>JAYJLV010097602.1:0-12386 GCA_036873485.1 Torymus texanus | reverse complement strand
TCCAGAGTAACCCCGAGATACTTTAAGGTGTCCGTCGTAATGATCTTTCTTCCTTCTATAGAGAAGGTAGCGTACTTCCTCTTCTTGGTGCGTGAAATGAGCAGCGCCTTAGTCTTCTCTGCTGCGAGCTCGAGCCCGTTCTTGCTTAGCCACTCTGAGACCACTTCTACAGCGACGTCTCTTGCATGCTCGATCTCCTCGATCGTCTTGGCTGCGACAACCAGGGTAAGATCGTCCGCATACGCTACCATCGATACCCCTGCTGGGAGCGTCTGCCTGAGCAGTCGGTCGTACAGAACGTTCCAGATTTGAGATCCTACTACTGAACCTTGTGGCACTCCTGTAATATTGTAGGAGTGCGTGCCATCATCTGTGTCGTAAAGCAGGGTTCGTTCCGACAAGTAGCTCGACATGATCCTTCGCAGGTATAGTGCCACTTATAGATTTTCTAGCGCCATCATAATGTTGTGCCATTTGGCCGAGTTAAACGCGTTTCGCACGTCGAGAGCAATGACCGCACAAATGCATTTGGTGAACCGGCTGCCGCTAATAGCGTCCAACGCTATTCTCACTACGCGGCCGATGGCGTCGATAGTTGAATGACCCTTCCTAAAGCTGTACTGATTCTCCGACAGATCTTCTGCCATATATATGGCCGTTAAGAATTCTGGCTTGGATAATCCGCTCAAATAGTTTTCCAGCAATGTCTAGTATGCCGAACGGCCGGTAGGATGATGGCTCATCCGGAGGTTTATCCCTCTTAGGAAGGAGCACTAGCCTCTGTAACTTCCAGATAGCCGGGAAAATTCCCTTACGTAGGTGTTGAATGTGTCCCTCCAGATATCAGGAACATTTGGCGCTGCGGTCTTTACTGCCAAATCGGGTATTCCGTCTGGTCCTGGAGCTTACCGGACGCAAACCCTCTTAGCAGCCGTCTGTACCTCGGCTTTGGTGACTTCCGACGGCTCAACCGCACCATCCTTTCCCTTCGTCAGTCCTGCTCCTTGCGGCCTTCATGGTCGTCAGCAGAAGAACCTTCACAGCTAGCTTCTAAAGCGTGCGCGTGATCGAGTGCCGTACGATACGGCGTCGATAACCTTGTAGGCCAGGGGACTGAGAGGGCGCGCCCGAGAGTCGCAGTGATGGCCGAAAACAACCGCGCCGTTTTGTTTTCGACCGCAGGCGTGCCGGCTTTGGCTTTATTTATACGGCTAGCCCTATAGCGCCCATGCAGTACACTTCATTAATTATAAATAGAATCAGTACTTCTATTCAATTTAAACGTTAATTTTTAAAATAAAAAATGAATGTGTGAAAATGATTTTAAAATGTATGAAAGTTTGTACGTTTGTATGTAATCGAGCTTCCAGATTAACTGTCGGAAAATTGGACGAATCTGATTTATTCGAAAAAAGTACTTTTTCAAAAATCGAATTTTTCGTTGGGTCCCAATGTTTCAATTTAGTTACTATGTGCGGATCCTTACTATCTTTGTAAGGAAACCAACTGTGCGATACACTTTCTAATTCGAAGGTTTCCTCGGCCAACACTTTATGAGTTTTAAAACTTTTCCATTTGGGAAATGCTGAACCTATTTCTATATTATTTACAATTAAACTACACTGCATTACTTAACTAGCTTTTTTAAATCAATATCATATATTTTTGGTACTTCTTTTAAATTTATAAAATAATCGGTAATAAAGTGCGGCGTTAATTTTAAATTACAAGATTCTACCCAAATTTATGTTTTAGAATTTACAAACACCATTTATTAAATAATTCTTAATATTAACAAGCTTGATCTACATGTTTCTAATACATTAAAAATCTTTCTCTTATACCTAATTTCTTAATTTTGTAAAACTTAATATTGTCTTTTCAAAAATATATATTATTAACTAGATTATTTAATGTATGATGTTATAATTTCTCCTTTTACTTTATATTTTATAACAATCGATATTTTGTAATATTAGGATTCGTGATACGTTTCTTTTTAAATACTTTTATTAAATTTTACCATAGAAATAATGATTTTATCTTTAAATATCTGAGCGAATAATTTCTAATTATAATTATATTTACTGAAATCAGCGTTTAAATAAGAAATTCACAAGTTTTTCTGATAAAATTATAAATAAATATTGTAAAATCTAAGATTGTAATAAATATTTAAATATAAAGTTATAAATTTTCCTTTAAAAATCCATTACTTATTTTTTTTCTTTGTTAAAATATCAATTACCTTATTAATTATAAATAAAACAATAATAATTATATTTTACTACCCCTAGCTTCTGTTCTGGTAATGCTAGAATTTCCATTCAAATTCGTATAAAAACTTTACGTTTAAATATTTAATAATTTATAACTTAATTCATTGCTACGTCATTTTTTATATAAAATTACGGCGAAGTCAGAAAATTTCCCTCAAAATTATCCAATTAGCAAGAGGAAAAGAGAGGCAAACATCTTTTCTCTCTCACAACTCCCTTCTCCGTCACAGAATATATCTTTCTCTCTCACAGCTACACAAGGATACAAGCCGCCGAAAAGCACCCCAAAGAAGGGATGAGCGCCCGCTCTCTGTGTAAAAGCATAGGGACTTACTACCTCCATCGTCTCAAGAGGAAAGGGAGGAGGCATGGATTCCTTTTCATTGAGTATCCCTATACATGGACCTTATGGCTAATTAGGGACATTTCCAATTTTGGTAAACTTTCTTGAGGAAGCAGTCAAGGTAAAAGTAAGATTATATTTTATTATATTATTAGAATTTCGTGGCACCTTCATTTAATCTTTTTAAAGTCAACCTCCGCCGTTTATCTTATTTTTTTTATCATTGTAAAATAACGGATGGCGACCCTAAAACAATTATATTCATTATCCTTAAAGTCAGGGTCAGGAATACCACTGACGCTCGTTCTGAGGTAATGAAAATATAATTAAAATATCTACCCATAATTCCGTATAATAATACGAATAAAAGTCAAGTTACCTAAGATCAGGTTCAGGAACACCACCGATGCCTGTTTCAGGGACTTGAATTGAGTTCGTCAAATTAAAATCGAATATATGTATTTTTATTTAAAATCACCGCGTCTCTTTTTCCCTTTTCAGTGTCCCCTTTTTTTTCGTATTTAGGAAAGCTCACCCGAGCTATTAGGTTTAGTTACCTAGCTCAAAACGAGCAACAAAATAATAAGTTCAACCTTATTCGAAAGTGTACGTTTCTGGACGTAACCTGTGTGTGTGTGTGCGTGTGTGTGCGTGTGTACGTGTGTGCGTGAGCGTGTGCGTGTGTGTGTGTGTGTATTTTATTATATAATGCGCCTGGATTGCACTGATTTTAGATGAAAGTTTAAACGCGGAATGCTAGAACCAACAGCGACTGTAGTACATGATGATTTTTTTTTTTTTTAAAGATAAGAGTCATCACGATTACTATATTCAATAGAAGCATTTCAGTTAACAACATCAGGGCAGGCCTTAATCTGAATATTGAGGGTCTCGGGCCAATCTTTATGTTATTGTAGTTTTTTAATAACTAACACAACCGCCATAAGATACAACATAAACACAATTTGGAAATTCCTGTTAACCTACATGACTTACCAATTACCAGAAGTTTCTTCAACCAATCGGAATGAGTCCAATCGACCAGCCAGAATCATCTGAGATCATTTGGTTTTTAACTATCTAAAATAGAACTTGCATCGTAAAGAGGTATTTCTTCAGGTTCTGTACCCCATAGATTCAGGCTTACCCTACTGAAGTAGGCTGCAATGCTTACTAATCGTCGGTACTTCAAGCTGATGCCAATGCCGATGGAACCCGAAAAAACCCTCAAAATTCCAATTAATTATTATTATTTTGTATTATTATAATGATATTTTTATAATTATTTTTCACCCCTTTTGATTTAACCCAATTTGAAGCTTCAAATATCTAAAGAAAGTGAGACATTTGCAGGCAGATTATTCTTATTATCTGTGATACTTTATCTGGGCAACATTTACGCGAGATGCGTTTGGTAATTGAACATTTTTCGTAATTAGAGATTTCAAATTCTCATTTGAACTTTCGCTCTTTTCCATTTATTAGTCCTGCCTAAAGTTTAATTTTTTCTTAAGTGCACTTCAAAAGATCTTAAATATTGTGAAGATGTTACAAGCAACCGTATCATTATTTATAACTTTAACTGCAGGGGACCAACTACCTTTAAATTTTTCTTCAATTGACCTGTAAACAATTAATTTAAGTTACTACTTATCTGTACAAGAAATATTCCGAGATATTATTAAATTTGTGGTAAAATAACCTAAAAAATTTTTAGACTCACTTTATTCGAAGGTATCGATATTTCTAAATTTGGATACTGCCGCATCCTGTCGAATCAGAAAAATAATGGATGTCAACTGTATTGAAGCCCAGTTTATTTGAGTACACAATTTTTAGTCAAAGACTGCTCAAGACTCTTAATAAAACATAAAATTAAGATTTGTGAGCAATTTTTGACTATATTATACATATTAGTGATAATTTAAATTTATTATTTGCAAATTATTTTAGAAATAATTTAAAAGTGATGATAGACCACCTTAAGATTAAAAGGTATTTTCTCGACTAAGAAATTTCCTGCTATCCGCGTAATCCATAAGGCATGCTATGTCAAACGGCTTTATGCTAAACTAGCAGACTTCTATGCTTAATCGCTAAACTTCCCGCATTTAAGAAATGCACTTATTTATCTTGCCGACACGAGAGAAAGCTGGGGGCTTAAGTAAATGCGCTGTTTTGGCACACTATATAGTTTTTAAGTGTTACTTTAATGAGTTAGATAAAGTGATATAGTGTCATCTGAAACATGAGTCGTTTGTTGAAAGCATTTCTTTATTTATACTTAAAAGGCATGTAAAACGTTTATCTCTGCATTCTGCTCAATAAATTAGTTGTAGCTATGGTATAGAGAGAAAGAAGATAGTGTATTACAATTTTTTGCAAGTTCTGAGTTAATCTGAGATTAAGATCAGATAGGAGGCATTCTAGTTGACTAATAACTATTCAAAAGTCTACAAAAAAAAATTTTGTTTGCAAATGTGTACGTAAAGTTGATGCGTAAAGTTAAATTTTCAGTGTGTGTGTTTACTTCACAATACTGCAATAAATTAGTTTTTATAAGTAGCTAAACATTTTTCGGGGGGAGGGGAGCTTTGCCCCCTGGAACCTATCCTACTCCCAGCTCCACTCTCCATCGTACTCGCCCCGTCACTAGCCCCGCCATACACCTCCTGTATTTGTCTATCATATGGTCCGGTCAGAACATCAACTTTACGCAAGAATTGCAAAAAAATATTGTATGGAACTTGGGTGTGTACGTTATGCACTCGTATGACCGCTACGGTATCGACACGAGTGCGCAGCGACCATTGCTCGTGCGAGAAGTATACTTTCCGTTTTTGTCGCATAAACTACTATTATTCATACTGTTTGATTATAACCCATAAATGAGAAAACATAATATTAATATAACTTTTGATGTTTAGGATTCTAACTTTTCAACATACCAGAGAATGTGGCATTTTATGGAGACTGCTAAACCATTGTATGAAGTATTTACAAATAGCAATGTTGAAGGTGTCGACCGTGTCGTCAAAGGAAAAGGAAGTTACGCATTTCTAATGGAATCTACATCTATAGAATACGTTATAGAAAGAAACTGCGAATTGACACAGATTGGCGGCCTTCTTGACTCTAAAGGATACGGAATCGCTATGCCCCCCAGTGAGTATAATATTTTATTTATTTATTTTATTTATTATTATTACCAGAGTAATTAAAATTGTTACTACTATTTACATACAAAAGTAACTCAACAGAGAAATTCATTTCCTGTTAGCTGGTCTGGCATACACAAATACTTAAGACTAACCAGGAGAGTGCACTACCTTCGGGTCCTGGATTTGGCTCTAACTTTGGGATAAGTTTTTGGGTGTAGAAATATAATGAAAGCTACAATATTAGATCCTAACGCTCGAAAAACTAAAGTTCTCGACATTTTTAGGTTTATTTCGAAAAAAGTCTTGAAAAAAGCCTCTTTTTATAACGGTAGCCATTTAACTTAGGAAAGTTTTAAATCTCATTTAAATATAGAAAATAAAACTAGAGAAGGTGACCTTTCATTTGCTTTCTTACGGATTACAAAATGTTGATTTCTTCCAAAGTTATAAAAGTTTCTAGGGGACAACTATATACTATTATCATTCATAGGTGGCATTTGTAGATTTCCATTTTGTGGTGATATTATTTATTTCTCATTTATGTACCTATATTACAGAAAAATTTGTTCATATGTTCTGCCATTTCGTTAGAATCTGTGATTTTTGTGATCTTTATGTTATTATCTGCTAAATAGTTGATGTTGTTGCTAGCTTTGGCATCTTTGCCTATTTTGTTGTTAATTATCTTCTACAAATTCTTCTGATTATTCTGGTTTAATTCTATTTGTTTTTTTGTCATAGTTTTCTTTTGCCGTAGTAATTATTTGATTTAGTGTTTTGACATCATTCTTATAAGCATCTTTTTTTATTGTATTATTTGGATCATTTTTCCATTCAGCATGTAGCTTTCCTTTGTTTGCACATGATGTTTTTATTGCTTGAGTTATCCAACTTTTTCTAGATATCATTTTTCTTTGTTTCTTATTATTTTTTGTTTAGGATTCAGGGCTTCATTAGCGTCTAATATTTGAGTTATTGTAATTTAATTTTTTGAAGTTTTTTTTTTTATTGCTGATTTTTTTCACTTTCTTTACGGACATTAGTATTGGATAATGGGCATTGAAAGGTACTGTTAAAGTATAGTTTTTACGTTTAATTTTGTGTAGCTTTATATAAAAATTATCTATACATGTGACTTTACTAATATTATTATTTCCTGGTCTAGTTATATCATTGAATCCTGGGTAATATCCAATTTCAAATAATATTTTAAAAAATTCTTGATTTATTATTTTATCATTAATATCAGTATTATTAATATGAATATTAAAATCTCCTATTATAATGTTTTTGTATTTTTTGTTAATCCTTAATAGTTCTTTGAAGAGAATAATAAATTCTATTTTTTTAATGTTATGGCATTTATATAGTGTTGACACAAGTATTTCTTTATTATTTTCGATTGTGATTTTTTAATTAATTATCTTGAGTTTGTTGATCTCTATTACTTCAGTAGAAGTAATAGGTTGAAGTCAATGTACATTACCACACCATCCCTTTGATTTATTTTGCTATTATTGTAAAATATTTTGTATCCTTGTGTATTGAAATTTTCATGATTATCTATATTCCAGATTTCAGTATAAATAATGATGTATGGTTTAACTTTGAGGCTTTTCAAAAATACTAGTAGTTCATTATAATTGCGATTTAGGCTTCTTATATTTATGCATACTATAAAGTCTTTTTCAGATTTCAAAGGTTTGTTTAGATTACTTACTGAATTAATTCTTATCTCATTGTTTATTATTGTCTCTGTTTCTTCAATTTTTATTACAGAGGATTCTGTTTATGGTTGGAGCTGCTGCTGTGACTATTTGTAATGCAGTTACCTCTTCCTTATCCATTTCCTCTCGTGTTGTGTATTGAAATTCCCTATTTTACAAAAGTATTTTTGATAAGTAGATTGTATCGGGTAATCAGTTGCATCAATGTATCTTATTTTCTTTTCCAAGATTTGACACTGTTCACTGTCTATTGCACTATGGTTGTCATTGTAATACGTTTTAAATTTGTTATTGCAATAATCACAGTTTGCGCACTTTTTATAGTCACTTTGACATTGTTTAGCTGGGTCTGGTCCTGAACATTTATAACACTTTGCTTCGTTGGTAGATATTTTGCCACCGTGTCCAAATCCAGCACATTTATTACACGGATTTATATTGAGGACATCGCAGATTCTACAATTTTCATAACCTATAAAAATTCTGCTTCTATTTTGTTTGATATGTTTATATAAATTAGACGTTATTTCTATTATTGCTCCAATTGAATTGTTGTTTGAGAAACTATATAGCACTTTGCACTCGACTTTCAAATTATTAAAGTTTCTTTGATTATTATATCTGTCTCTGTTTCTTCTCTGGTATTAAAAACTTTGTTTATTCCTACAACTTTCATTATTGACTTATTTATTTGTTCTTTTTCAATTTTAAATTTTTCGTTTAATTCATTTTTTAATGTGTTTCGAATTGTTTCAACACTTTCTACATTCATGCAATTAATTATTATGGTGTCTTTGATTTTACTAATAACTTTTTCTCTTTGTATGGTTTTATCTTTTGTTAAAGAATTGTATACGGTTTTTTCCATGTTCATTTTATCATTGTTGTTTATTTTTTTAATAATAAGTTTTGGTAATTTCTTGTTTTTTGGCTTTTTGCTTATTTGTGTTAGTGTTTCAGAATATGTTTTAATTTTAAAGTTATTATATTTTTTATAGTTAATTGATTTTTCTTTGGTTATTTATTTTTTTTTCTTGTACTTCATTATATAATTGCTTTAATAATTTATTTTCAATTTTGTTTGTTTCCATTTCACTTAGGTCTTCGTAGATGGTTTCCTATATTCAATTGTGGATCAATTCCGTTGATAATTTCTTGCTCTAGTAGTTCTCTGTCTTCGTTTTTATATTGCGCTATAAATTCTGCATCAGGTCCACTTAATTCTCCATATGGTAACATAGAGGTTAGTGCAAAATACGGATGTTCTTGACAGATGATAAAATTTATCATCATTTAATGACCTGCTTATGAATTTTATCGGAATACCAGAATTGTGTTTTGATACTGCTTCATTAGTATGTTGACAATCACAACACAATATACACATTACCGCACCAACTTTTTGATTGGTATAACTCTTATAGTATTTATTAAACGGAGCATAAGGCGACTCCTTGCTCCCCGCCGCCATGTAGAATATGATTTGAAACTTTTTATTATTTACAACAATATATTATCTCATATTTGGAGACATTTACATTTGACGGTTAAAATTTCGAAACAGTACACATTAGCATAGTGTTTACTTCATAGCAAAGTATAAACACTTCTGCTTACTACGATGATCATAATGACTATGATACTTTGATAACTTTACACTCTTGAATAGATTTACAAAATGTTTATGTGTTTGCAATTTCACAATAACTGTAACGTATACAAAATTCTTATAATTTATTTTGATTTTAAGTTACGGAAAAGTATTGCCTCATGTTATAAGAAACAAGGAAAGAATGCCGGCCGGCTTTGCTCGCTTTTTCCTGCTCGCGTGGGCCCTGACTCGTCGCTCACATGAGAGCGTAGCGCCTCGTTTGTACGAAGGACGCTTTATTCAAATCTCTCATGCTTGCCTCACCTCATATCATATTACTATGTATTCATCCTACTCTGTATTCATCTGCCTTATTGTCTTTATCTATACCCTAATTTTTTGTAGATGGTTTGAGCCTCAGATATAAGACATAAGACCATCTTAATGAGTTAATTGGCCATAGATCGAAGTTTTCTTGATTTAATATCTATATACAAAACTCTCAGTCTGTTCTCGGACATTAATAGATACTTTTGTACTAAAATAAGTTGTCTTAATGAAATTTTTTGTATCGTTATGGATGATCAAACACTTATTTTCACGTATTTTAAGTGTTAGAACAACCAAAATAAAATGATAATACACGGTGGGCCATTTTAATTGACGGACTCAAATATCTCTGATGGTAAGCCAGATATCAACAAATTATACAGAGAAAAGTTTTTCAGGACAATGGGGGACATCCGCATGTCCAGCTAGTTTTGACCTTGGGGTCAATTTTCAAGATAATTTGTAGGTCAAATCAATTTTTTAAAATAGGAACCCCTATTTTTAACACCAGGATTCAGGAAGAGCGAGAAATTTTACGTTGGACATGATAGTTTTAAATTTTGTGAATGACTTTTTGAAGGTCAAATCAAGGTCAAATTTAAAAAAATGGTCCAAAAGATGTTTTCTTTTTTCAATTTTCGAGATTTATTGTTAAAAAAATGTTTGAACGATGAAGAGGCCAACGTCCTTCATCTTCTTGACATTGATGTGGAGGTTTCAAGGTTATTCGAAGGTAAAAGCTGTTTATTTGAATACAATGGGCTTTACGAATGATTGAAGAAAATCGTGATTTTTTCGGATATGAGGCGTTTCCTGTCAAATGTCCCAGCGCGGCGCGTGAGCGTCAAATCATGCTATGTCTAACTCGTGTTGATGATACTAAAACGTTCTTCAAAATACTTAGTGATAAGCCTATCCAATGTATTTTTTCCTCAGCTTTCCAATGGTGTTGGCAGTTTTCCCGAAAATTTTCATTTTCACCTTCAAAAAGTATAAAACGTGTTATATCTCAAAAAGTGTATTTTTAATATTTTTGTCGTCCCTCTAGATCGAAAGCTGAGCATTTTTTACGTAGGAATAGGTATTTTCCAACAAGTGTCCGAGATGTTTTCTGCGATAAATAGAAGACGAAAGAGTAGATGCAGCGCTATTTCTGCGCGGAATATGGCGCGTTGACTCTCTCCGCCTTAGCGCCTGACTTACGTGCCGTCCGGCGCACTAGAATCGTGCTGTGCCTACTCTTTCGTCTTCTATTTATCGCAGAAAACATCTCGGACACTTTTTGGAAAATACCTATTCCTACGTAAAAAATGCTCAGCTTTCGATCTAGAGGGACGACAAAAATATTAAAAACACACTTTTTGAGATATAACACGTTTTATACTTTTTGAAGGTTAAAATGAAAATTTTCGGGAAAACTGCCAATACCATTGGAAAGCTGAGGAAAAAATACATTGGATAGGCTCATCACTAAGTATTTTGAAGAACGTTTTAGTATCATCAACACGAGTTAGACATAGCATGATTTGACGCTCGCGCGCCGCGCTGGGGCATTTGACATGAAATGCCTCATATGTATGTAGGTATTTAGCCTGATAAGGCTAAATTTTATAGTAATGGACAACTTAATAGGCACATTTGCTGCTATTTGTCGGACAAAAATTCCCACTGGCACAGAGCTGTAGATCATTAACACCGATGGAGCTTGATGGTGTGGTGCGGCATCATAAATGGTTACTTGATTGGTCCTTAGTTTTTGAGGGAAATGTTGATAGACACAGCTATTTACAGTTATTAAGAGATCGGTTGCCAGAACTATTGGAAAATGTGGATTTAGCTACAAGACAAAGAATGTGGCTGCAGCAAGATGGTGTCAGCCCCACACTATGCACGTATAGTACGAGAATTTTTAAATGACCATTACAATGAGAGATGGATCGGCCGAGGAGGTCCAGTTGCCTGGCCTCCTAATTCACCAATTCACCAGATATGACATCACCGGATTTCTATTTATGGGGATATTCGAAAAATGTTGTTTTCAGACAACGGGCAACACCTAGAGAAAATCTGATGAACCGTATAACTGAAGGTTGCACAGCAATTCCCAGGGAGACTTCGCTTAAAACAGTACATCATTTTCAAAGACGTTTAGAGTTGTGTCTTCAAGCAATAGGAGGCAACTTTGAACATTTACTTAGATAATGCTAATTATTACAGTAAAAGTGAGAGGCAAGGGGACTCACGTTACACAAGCACCCCCATCGTGAGAGGCAAGGGGACTCACGTTAATCAGACACCCCACAGGAAACAGGACTTACTACGTCCACGCCGTTGTTTCTGGGTAACGCTAAAAGTAAGATGAGGGTAAGTAAGGTTTTTTATTCAAATAAACAACTTTGATCTATAAATGAACTTGAAATATTTACATCAAGGTAAAAAAGATGAAGGTCGTTGACCCTTTCATCGTTCAAACATTTGTTTAACGATACATCTCGAAAAGTTAAAAAAAACATTTTCTGGGCCATTTTTTAACATTTGACCTTGATTTAACCTTCGAAACGTCATTCAAAAAGTTTAAAACTATCATGTCCGACGTAAAATTTTCAAATGATCTTGAAAATTGATCCCAAGGTCAAAACTAGCTGGACAGTCCAATGTCCCCCATTGTCCTGAACAACTTTTGTCGGAACTATTTCTTTATATTTGGCTTACAATCAGAGATATTTGAGTGCGTCAATTAAAATTTCCCACTGTGTATATTATAAGCATGTGACGTTCCAAGTGATTTTAATTTTATTGACTTTTTAAAATTTCCCGGGAGCGTACAACCTCTGCTATACGCCGAGCGGCTTGCGTATGCAGATGTATTAATTGAGCATGGCGTGAGAAGGCAAGGAGGGTGGATTGGTGTCTGCCTAGACTCGAGAGTCTTATGACAGGGAAAATAAATATGTA
>JAYJLV010097591.1:0-12388 GCA_036873485.1 Torymus texanus | reverse complement strand
ACAAAACGGTCATGAATAAAATAAAGCCGAGGGGCCCAAACGCTCCAACCTGTCCAGTTTTTCTCGACAGGGTGGTTTGCCACCTGTCCCAGAGCACCGGGAACGACCAGCCGGTACTGGCCTGATGGAAATAGAAGGCGCAGCAGAGCTGCCAGGCGTCACGAAAGCAGAGATAAAGATGACCGCCAAGAAGATCTCTATCCGGAAGGCTCCAGGACTCGACGGAATTCCAGGCCTGGCCATAAAAACCGCTGCGCTGAATGTTCCCCATATTTTTGTGGAAAGTTTGCTCTTTAAACAAATCGAAAAAACAAGTTATAAGCCAAAATCGTCAAAAAGCTCGAAAATCATGGTACAATGACTTAAAAATGAGTTTGTTACAATGTTATTGATACGGAGTCAATTTTTTATACATAAAAAGAATAGTTAACATATATAGTTCCGAAAAATTGTTGTATATGGGATATGGGCTGTTCAAAAACCAGAACGGTGAACCGGAATAGCTGATTGGCTGTCGCCATTGTGGAATCCTCATTCCGGGTTTTCATTCCATCTATGTGATCGCGGCCTTAAGCATTTTCGGGTCAGCGAAGGGATCAATTTATACGAAATAATGTGACAATACAATGTGGTTTTCATTTACGAGGTGCCTGTCTATAAACAGTTTTATTTAGTTTTTCAATAATGGTTTATAATTTACGTGAAAAAGTCAATCTCATTGGATATTGCACTAATCAAATAGTTGCAACTAATAATCTATCAACGATAAAACAAGTACTAGCTGTTTTATTCTATAACCTACGAAGAGTTTCAAAGTTTTTACGCGAAAGGGCGAAGTTAACCATTGAAGAGTGTCTCATTATTTGGAAAAAATCTCGAATTCCAACGCAGGAAGATAAAAAATGTGTCATTAAACTAGAATCTGAATATGAAAGATGGAGAAAAATACAAAAAATGCTTCACGGAGATCAGACACTCAAAGAAAAAATGAACAAGCATATGAAGAAAGCATAAATAAATTATTTGACATTACTGGCGCAGATGCTTTGAAGAAGATAGAAGACGGATCTGATAAACAGTTTTTACTTAATCAGAGAGGTAATTTTATTTGGTTTTTAAATACTTCATTATTACACTGCTGCAGACGGAAGAAAGAATCGTGGTTATAGTCGATGCTGCGGAAAAAACCGGTGATCTCTACAAAGCTGAGTTTTATTCAAAAGTGAGTTCAACGGAGAACTGAAATTTTACATTTTAAGTCATATTTTTTATTCTATTGAAGATATAGACTTAAAATGTCAAATTCCAGCTCTCCGTTAAACTCACTTTTGAACAAAAGTGAACTTTATGGTGATCACGTCATGCAGTTGCAATAAACTTTTTTTTTTATTAACGGTTCTCGGGATCGTGTTAAAAAACAATTTTTTTTTAATTTTTCAAGTGTTCTGTCCTCTTAAAAAATATAGTTTGAAATTATTTATATGTACAAAATTATTGATTTTTAATAAAATTCTGTTTCTTAAACTTGTTTATTATTTTATTTTATATTAATGACCTTGATTGTAGAAAGTTAGATTAGAATTACTTACAAAAATTATTTTTTTAGCTCTGCAAAGAACTCTTAGCTCCAGTACCTTAACAACTTGTACAGACACAAGTAAGCCATCGCACAAGTAAGTGGACTCTAAAAGTTTCAATATTGTAAAGACTGAAATTTCGGTTACCATAGACCAGGATAAGGAAGTCGATGTTTCATCAAAATTGCAAAAGGATGATCCTCGTAAAATGGCGACAAAAGGTTCGCATTTTTTAATAGGCAGTTGATATCAGTTTTTACTAATGGAGACAAAATGTATTCATAGCATCATTTTATTTTATTAATCTTTAATTTAAACTCTTCTTTAATTTTATTTACAGAAGAATTACATGAACTGCTTGGACCAGAGTCTGAATCTCCATTATTTGAAAGTACACCTCCTCTGAAAAGGTGGTCTACTGAACCAATTATGGCTACGAAATTGATTACAGTATTAGATAAATGTAAAATTAGTAAAAGAGACGTAATGCATTTTTTTATGGCTACTGCGGAATCATTTCGCTTTGGTACGCGCAATTTAGTATTAAACACTACGTCTATTCACGAGATTCGTCAAAAATTTCGCAAAGAACGATATGAGACGACTAAAAACTTGATTCAACCTTTTTTTCCGGTTTACCGAGCACCATCCACTGGGATGGAAAGTTGCTTCTAGGATATTTACGAAGAGAAACTACTGATAGTCTAGCTATTATTATTAGAAGTAATGTGATGAAACTACTCTTGGGTGTTCCAAAGATCTATTCTAGTAGTGGAATAAACCAAGCTCAAGCAGTATTCGATACTTTGAATGACTGATCTTTATTACAAAACATTGAAGCTCTTTGTTGTGATTCAACAGCTAGCAATACTGGTCGAATAAATGGAGCTTATGTGTTATTAGAAAAATTAATCAATAAAGATCTTCTCTATTTTATCTGCAAGCATCATATTTACGAGCTTGTTCTGAGAAGTACTTTCGAAATAAAATTTGGTAGGACAACTGGCCCGGAGATACAATTGTTTAAAAATTTTGGAGATGTTTGGAAATCTGTAGATAAAAAAACTTCGAACAGGGGATTAGTGATACTTTCGTAATTGAATCTCTGCAAGATGTAAAAGAAGAAATTATAGACTTTTTTTCGGATTATTTAGAAAAGGATTTGATAAGAAGTGATTTCAAAGAATTTTTGAAACTAGTCATCATTTTTCTAGGCGGAAAATTATCTAGTGGTATAATTTTTCATCCACCTGGAGCTATTCGCCATGCTAGGTGGATGGCGAAAGCAATTTATTGTTTGAAAATATATATCTTTCGGAAACAATATTTGCTAGATAAAAAGGATGTTGAAATAAAATGTAGAGACTTTTGCATTTTTATAGTAGCAGTCTACCTTAAAGCCTGGTTTTGTGCTCCGTTTGCTACTAAAGCGCCAAATCAAGATTTAAAGTTTTTAAAATGTTTGTACGAATACAGAAGAATTGATGAATGTATATCTGACTGTGCTGTTAGAAAATTCATGAATCATTTGTGGTATTTGACTCCGCAATTAGCAGCACTAGCATTTCTTGACTTAACTATTTCAAATGAAGAAAAGTTGAAAATGTGCAAAGCTCTGCAGTCAAATTATAGTGCTTTTGTTTATGGAAAACGAATTACGGAACAAATTTGAACGAAATAGGGAATTCAAATATTAGTGATTTTATTTGCATTTTTTTCTAATGAATTTTTTAAACAGATAAAAATTGACACAACTTTTTTAGAAAAAAATCCATCAAAATAGGCCAAAGAAAGAAACTACATTTATGGCTTGAAAGTTATTAAAAACCTTAGAGTCGTGAATGATACAGCCGAAAGAGAAGTCAAATTGGTAACTGAATTCAACAATTTTTTGACTGAAGATCAAGAACAATCGCTGTATCTAATACCTGTGATAAAAGATTATCGAAGTTTGTTTTCAGACAGCAACAAGAAAACGTTGATGCGGCCATATGAATAAATATTTTGTTTAAATATTCAATTAGAACATTTTGTACTGTTTTTTAATTTTTACCTTCAGAATCTTCCTTCAAAAGGACTTAATCTCAGCTTATAAATTTTCTTTAATTTTTTAAAACTGATAAGTGTATGTGATTCAGCGGTTCAAATTATACGATAATATTACAAATCAGCTTTCTGTCCTTTTTACCGTGATTTTCGAGTTTTTTGACGATTTTGGCTTATAACTTGCTTTTTTGATTGAATCGTCAAAAGTCAATCGCACCATTTGTTTAAAGAGCTCAAAATAGATGAAACGTTATTGAAAAAAATTGTTTAACTTTTCACTGATTATAAACGTTAAAAGACAATTTTTACGCGATTTTTTGCGATTTTCCGATTTTTTCGACGACTTTGGCTTATAACTTATTTATTTTACTACCCTGGAAAAAACTAATAGCACCATTCGATTCAGCGGCTCAAAATACATGGGAAAATATACGCCGGAAGTTAAAATTTCAAAATTTCCACTGGTTTTCCAAATGATAAACGTTTTGACCCGTTTTTTACATGTAAAAGCCATAAGAAACTTCGGGCGCTTTGAGGCACATGAAAAATCGATGCTATGGGTTCAAAACCGATATGCGCATGGTTTTTGAGGTAGTTAGAAGCCATTTTGGTCCGGCCCGAGTGAAAAAAAAATAAAAAAAATTAACGTCCAGCCTAGTAACCATCTCCTCTACTTCCTCTGACTCCCCACTCCTGTACTATCTGCAACCCCCTCTACCTTACTCTATCCCCTCTATACGCCCCTCCACATGCTCCTGCGCATGTTGCCCTCAACTATCCAAGCCATTATCCGGTCGGAATTTCTTATTCGTAAGTGCTTTTCTAAATGCTTGGCATTACGACCTACCTAATATATGTTTTTGCTCCATCATGGGCAGTCCCAAATCAGTACATACCACACACGGCCGCTGACTTTTGCAGTGGACCGCAAGGTGTCTCTAGCTCCAGCACTTATAGCAAGTGTTTGACCTATCTACTTCTTTACTATCCCTTGCTAGATGTCCATAGCCAAGATATCTAAAGCATTCAATTACAACTATTCTATGATGGATCCTGCAGATTACCCAATCAACCTTTATTTAGGTGTCTTGGGTATTTTTGCAGCCCCTACTTCCAATGCTGAAACTATGAACATTCATTGGCCCCTAGCATTTGTTGTGGTCCTACGAAGCCGAGCTATCACCTCGCTTAATAGCTCCCACTTTACTCGTAGCTCTCACTTTTTATCGACACTTCTGTGTTGGTGGTAAAACAATAAGCTGCCCCGTATAGCTACCTCCTTTACAATTCGCCGTGCACGCATGCCTACGGAACGATAACAATTTTCTCTGCAATGAGACACTCGTAATAAAACAAGATCTCTGCTTATGAAATTCATTTTATAAAACATTGCAATAACAATTTCTTTATAATAAGCTATATATCTTCAAATTAAAAATTTCAAGATCAAGGAATTACGTGCGCATCTATATTATAATTTATTTTTTAAAGAAGTAATCGTAATTCTTAAATTTTTAAATTTTAAATTGATTATCGTGAAAAAATTTGTTATTAATGTAAATCTTTATTTGTATTTCATGGCGAATAGACATGTATAGTTGCGATAAAATTAATTATTGGCATGAAAAAATGTTAAAAATACCGTGTGCGTCTCAGGACGCCCGGCAAAAGTGATAACTTCTATTAACATCAGTTAAAGTAATATACGTTGAAACTAATTATAAAGTATAAATAGAATAAAGGTATTATTTGTAAAAAGGTTAGAAATTAAATGATGTATTAAACATATAAAAGAATAAAAAGAGAAGTACATCACGCGTGTCTTACATGTGCTCATCAGTTATCGTGTTGTTACGTCGGCATTTAGAGACTAACCAAGATACGTTTCTCCAATACTAAAGTCTGTTATAGTGAAAATGTACAAGCTTGATATAATATTACATTGTGCATACGCTTGCAGGCTTAGAAGTAACTTACCAGAAGAGTGTCAGGGGTCCGGATCACGGATTCGGCACAAATTTTAGAATATGTTTTTTGATGTAGAAACATGAAGAAATCTCTGATATTAGACCCTACCGCATAAACAACCTAAAATTTTAGATATGTTTAGGTTTATTTTGAAAAAAATCTTGGAAAACCCCTGTTTTTGAAACCGTAATAATTTAATCTTAGAAAGTCTTAAATATAAGTTCAAAAATGAAAAATAAAACTAGAGAAAACGAGCTTTTATTTTCTTTTTTTCAGATTTCAAAAATATTGATTCTTTCTTAAGTTATGAAATTTTAAAATTAAGCGAAGAAAGTGAGTCGTTAAATCCTTAAATTTACGGTTTGATTTCATGCATAATTGGTTCATTTTCGTTGTTTAAATTTAAAATTTCATAACTTTAGAAATACTCAATATTTTTTAAATATAAAAAAAGGAAATAAAAGATCGTTTTTTCTAGTTTTATTTTCCATTTTTGAACTTATATTTAAGACTTTCCAAGACTAAATTATTATGGTTTCAAAAACAGTTTTTTCCAAGATTTTTTCAAAATAAAGCTAAAAATATCCAAAAGTTGAGATTTTTTACACGATAAGATCTAATATTACAGATTTCTTCATGTTTCTATATTCAAACGCATACTCAAAAATTTCAGCCGAATCCGGATTCCTGACACTCTCCTGGTGAGTTACTTTTAAGCCTGCAGCCTGCATGCAAGCTCATGCACAAACGTCTCTGCACAGACTTGCATATACTTACATCTTATATATAGATACGCGCGCTCCTCAAACTAAGCTGACGCAGCCGTAAATCAAACAGCTGAGCTCTAACGGGCTTAAAAACGAGAATATAGCTGTGCGCATAGTGTGAACTATCAATGTAATGTAATGTAATATTATATCAAGCTCGTACATTTTGACTCTATACTAAGAGACTTTAATATTGGAGAAACGGATCGAATTGGCACTGCGATTATAGAAGGCTCATTAGTGTGCGAGTTTGAACTTGCACTATCAACGCAACAAATACAGTGAGAGAGACAATAAGTGTAGCGCGCGCGTTCATTGGCTCGCGTCATATTTTGGTCAGCCCCACCGCTGCGCGCTACTGATGAGGTGCTGGAGAGGGGATAGGTGACTGAATTTTTCGACTGAAAATTTGACTGGTCTAGAGCCCATGTAGCGGCATGTTCACTCATTCACCCTCCCATAAGAAGTTATCACTTCAAAAATTAATATACTAGTTTCAGGAAGCTATGTGCTAGTCTATTAGTTATAGTTTTTTGTCTCAATGCAACAATATCTTTGTGAAAAACAAGTACAACAAAAATAATATCTTTCATATTGTCTTATGACACTGTTATCCCTATCTGAAAGGGCTTTGTTATTGTTCTCTGTAATGATACAAGCAATGGCTGGTTAACAATTTAGCCAATTTCCGAAAAATTTTATTGAAATTATGTTTGAAATTTTCAAACATGACTCCTAGAAATGTGAAAATTTCAAATATGATTTCCAAAAAATATATGAAATTGGCTGGAAATTTAATCAGATATTACTTCTTTCTACGAAAAATATTGTGTTATGTTTAAAATAATATGAAATAAAAAATTCAATAACAAAACTCAAAATTTTCAAATTTTGTATGTGTGAGATTGCTTTAACTTAAATAAAGTAACCGTGCTTGTAAAATTGGTAAGCAGTTTTTTTAATTATGAGTTAATTAGCACGAGCAGGTGTTATTTAGGGTTGTTATTTCATTTTTAATGAATAAGTTGTATTTCAATAGAACATTATGAAGTATATAACTGTAATGATGTTAATAGTATCACAGATTTTAATTAAATATAAAATTCACTCAACTTAATATACAAGGTGAGTCAAAAGTATGGATACACCAAAGTATTGCTTCAGCAAAGCATTTTCCGAAAAAAAGTTGCATACAAAAGTTTCAGGGTGTTAATCAAGAACTTCAGCCGTAACCTTTAAATTGAAGTTGAAATTAAATTTCAAGGTCAACCTTGATATGTAAAATTTGATATGGATGCATCTTCAAACGTAGAATTTCCCGTTCTTTAAGAATCTGCAGTAAAAAATAGGGGTTCCTATTTAAAAAACAAAGTTGACCTTCAAATGATCTTGAAATTTAACTTCAAGGTCAATTTCAAGGTTACGACTGAAGTTCTTGATTAAAACCCTGAAATATTTGTATGCAACTTTTTTTCTGAAAATGCTGTGATGAAGAAATATTTTGGTGTATCCATAATTTTGACTCACCTTGTATAATAATTATTATCATCTTTATTTAATATTATTATATTGCTATATTTTATAAACTATTGTGAGGTTTTGTAACTCAAATAATAAGCTACAATGAAAACAAGTTTTTTTTATGTGAGTAAAAGAATATGAATCGATGTAAAAAATTATCAAGAAAAAAGGAAAATGAATTTTTCGGAAAAAGGTAATATTATAACTACGCTCATCAAGACTCCTTTGTGGCCATTATATCAGAGAGCAGTATACCATCGTGTTCTCTCTCTTGTCTTTCGCTCTTTCGCCCTCGCTCCCTGCTTCACTCTATTTCTCTCTCTTTCTCGCTCTCTCTCTCCTTCATACTCACATCTCCGCTCGCTCATGTTCAGGGCACCAAATTATTCCGCTCTAACTGCACGTCCAAACTCTCCCACTCGCTCACCTAAAATTAATGAATCGATAAAGCGACTCGCTCATCGCATTTCGCACCGTGAACAGTGCGCGTCTGACTGAACCTACAAAAATACACAGGCTGGTGATTTCAGTTGAGGTCTGGCACGCCACGCAAGCACGCGGGTTCGAGCTCCCAACATGTGCATTACATGTACGGATTTACGCCTATTCGCATTCACGCGGAACTTTGAGGTGGTTTCACGCTGCGCGAACTATATTTTTCTACGTTCACAACTCGACAGTCCAAAAGCTAAAACTTCGAAATTCAAAAGCGAATATTCGAACAACCACTGTTTTCTTAACATAGTGTGAAATTATAAGTTGTTTCAATTTAGTTTTCAATTAGATTTCAAATATTTTCTGATAGAGAAGTTCTTAAACTTCAATCACTATAAATTTATTTACGTTTAATCAAAATATTGAACTTATTTTCTGGTGTTTCATTTGTAACGTAAATAAACCTGTGAATCGACGAGTAGATAAATAGTATACTTTGAATACTGGTACAAGTGTAATGTTTTAAAATCTGAAACATAGGTGAAAAAGTAATATATTAAGCAAAAGTAATGAAGGTCTAAATTTAGAAATGCTTTTAAATACTAAATTTAATATTCTCATAATTTCTGTGCAATCATTATGATTTTTTGTGTTTATTATTTTATTCGTCAGGAAGTAAGCTTTGGATGAACAAAATGAATTTTTGACATAATAAATGTTCAAAAACATGTTGCGATTTTACTAGACATTATGTTAGTTATCTTGTCTTTAAATCCCACATCTATTTTTTAGGTTCGTCCAAGAGGAGTTTTGTAATCGTAACAAAAATTAAGAAAACATGACGTTAGAGCTTTCTTTGGAAAATTTAGAATCAAAAACCTATAGATATATATGCGTGCATGAGTGCATGTGTATGCGTGCATAGACGTTTGTGTGTTGGTTGATATTTTCGAGCTTTTTCGATTTTGCTTATACAAGTAATGCTAAAAATTCTGTATTTGTCAAAATTAATTTCCTTGTTTTTATATATTATAAATGTCCGGTATACATGATAAAATTTGCTACAATTTAAAAAAAAAAATCATACCGCTCTGGTTATATGTAGTCCTCAGTTATTCATAAAAAATAATTTGTTATAAATAGGCTATATTTTGTAATGCTATTTCTTTTACTCCTCATACCGTGCGCTACAACCTATTTACAAAGTACAAGGAACAAGAGACCAAAGTTTCACCAGCCATGTGGATGAGCCATGTATATGGAGAGGGTGTTTATAATAAGCATTCTCTCAATTCATTTTAAATAAAATACACTATATTTATTCAATCAATAACTATATTTATGCTCCAACACAAGCATACTCTATGAGTTTCTACAACACGTCTTGTAACCGACGGTTTTTCGACTCTCCTATATAAATTTGGTCAAGAGACCACAATCACTAAAAATTGAAATGTCAGCGTTCAACTCACACGAGTCACGCGGATTCTGTAGAACCCCTGCGTGCTCGTCTCACACAGCAAAACTCAACCGCTGTTGTATTTGCCTCTAGTTATCATCGCTGCTCCTAGCCGTCGTCGCGGTTGTGCGTATGCTAAAGATGGTCACTTCCGGCTTTCTCCTGCTGAACGACTCATCTCTTCTTGCGTATATACGTCTCTTGCCAGTTCTCCCCCTGTAGGCAAGAAGGGTTTCATCGGTGTTGGCAGTTGGCGGCTAGTGGTACTGGCGGGCTGGCTTCTTGGCTCTCTCTCTCTCTTTCTCTCATTCCTTCTCAGTAACTCTCGTGGCACGGGTTATTGCTGGCGGTGTGTTGCGGCTATGAGAGTCGCGTGTAAACTTAGCCTCGCCCAGACAGCTGGCCGATGCTGCGGTGGGCGTCGCGTCGCACCGAAACTGAAATGTTCTGCCGGTGCTCGTTCAGGCGGTGCCTTGCATGGCGACGAAAATCTCTCTTGGCCCTTTTTCTCTCCCTTTCGCTGCCTGCTGCTGTTGCTATGGCTCGTGCTTTGCTATGTTGCAGTCGCAGCACGTTGTAAACAACGGGGTTTGTATACGCTGGCTATGTTTATATGTGCGAGAGCAATGGCATCGGCAGCAAGAGTCTCATATACGAGAATATTCTCATGCTGGCTATTTCTTCGTCGCCATTTCGAAAATAGAAAGAGATATAGACACCAATATTTAGAGCATTTAGCACTAAAAAAAATTTTAACACCCTAAAAATCAATAATTTATAGTATAAAAACTGTTTTCTCCAAAAAATGAGTCCACTTTAAGTGTTCCCCATGATGTATGTGTGTCTGTACGTATGTACGGAACCGTCTGTTCGCATTATTATATTGAAAACTTTATCGAATCCGATCAAAAATAATAGTATACATTTGTCTAGTTATACATAAGTGACATCCCTATTTAGAGTATAATCCGTTCAAAAACATAAAAATAAAAAAAAATTGATTTTTAAGTAAAATGCATCGAAAATTCATTTTTATTATAAATTTCATACATGCATCTGCTAAAACTAATAAGTACGCCACTTATTTATACTAAACATTTTTTTCTGTGAGAAATATTTTTTGAAATAATAGCCAAAAACAGCTAAAAACATAAAAAATAGACGGTTTTCAACTATAACTTGACATGATTCACCTTCACACAAATATCTTAAATGTAAAGTTATAGATTATAATAAAACAAAACTTTTTCCTATTTATATAAATAAAATGATCGATTTTCGGCTATAACTTGACAGAGTTTAGCTTAACACAGAGAAGTTGAATATAATAGTTGTAGAATATAATAAAACATAACTTTTTGACATAAAATTTTCATGTCAAATCAATTTCTGACTAGTTAGACCTATAAAAACGAATTTAAATGCCCAAATATACATAAATTGGTCGATTTTCGGCTATAACTTGACAGAATTTAGCTTAACACAGAAAAGTTTAATATAATAGTTGTAGAATATAATAAAACATAACTTTTTGACATAACATTTTCATGTCAAATCAATTCCTGACTAGTTAGACCTATAAAAACGAATTAGATGCCCAAATATACATAAAATGGTCGATTTTCGGCTATAACTTGATAGGATTAACTAAGCATAAATAAATAGAATGTAAAAGTTGTAAAATATAATCAAACAAAACTCTTTCCTATTTAACATTAATTTTGAGAGAGAGAGAGGGAGAATAGAATAGAATAGAATAGAATAATCATTTATTTCTGACTAAGGACACAAGATCCTTGTTAGCCAGCGCCAAAAATTTACATAAAGCGTCAGTACATATATATCAATAGCGGAGGGATATTCGGCCCTTTACAATCACAAAAAAAAACTTACATATAAGGTAATAACAATAACAATAACAATAAATAGTAACAATAACTGTACAGGTATAAAAATAAAAAAAAATAAAAAATAAAAAGCATTTAAGGCTAAAAACAGCAATAAAATCATCGGCAGTAAAAAAGTGGTAACAACAAAAATTAAAATTAAATAATATTATAACGTTGTTAGCAGATATTCGTACAGCTTAGTTTTAAAAACGGGTCTATTGTATAAAGATCTTAAGTCCTCCGGTATATCGGTCCACGCATAACAGATACCGATTCGAAACGAGTGGCGGAAACATTCCAGACGAAAACTCGGTATCTCCGGCTGCAGCCGCGAACGCCTTTTGCTGCCATATTTGTCCGTTGGGGTGAAATTAATAGTATTACGGAGATAGGAGAGGCTATTCTCCTGTAATATTTTGGCAAGCAGCGATATGGCAAGGAATTTAGATCTCCTATCAAACGGAAGAATTTCCAGTTCCGGATATGCTGGTGTAATATGTTCAAAAATTTTCCGATCGGTGACGAAACGGAGAGCGGCGTTCTTGCAACGACCCAGCTTCTTAGTGAGCTCATCGAAGAGGTCCATGAAGGCGCCAACGCAGTACTCCAGGTGCGGGAACATGAGTGACTTAACTAAAAGTAGCTTGGATTCTCGTGTTAGATAACCGTGACACTTTTTGAGTCGCGCAAGTGAAGAGTAGCACCTCTTAGCCAAGTTGTTGCTGT
>JAYJLV010097561.1:0-12389 GCA_036873485.1 Torymus texanus | reverse complement strand
CTCATATTGGTTGTTTTAAAGTTTGCTGTTTGCTGGCGCTCTAATCCGAGGCTCGAAAAATTTCGGTTATACACTCAAACTTCTTAACAGTTGTTTACTTCGTCCTGGAGCTAAACGAAAATACGACCGCTCCTAGTGAGTAACAATACGCGACTGACAATGAAATTAAAATAAGATAATAGCAAAATATCTTTGTAAACTTCAAAAACACTCTATTTATTTAATTACTACGAAAAATGATTCACAGTATGTAACTAAAAGTTTGATACAACCTTAAGCGTTCTTTCAAAATATTTTCTACATATTGCAACAATAAGTAGGGGCAAAATTCAATATTCAAAATTATCTTTAATTAAAAAAATTCTCTATTCCAACAATACATAAGTAGAGGCTAAATTCAATATCGAAATTTATCTTTATTGATAAGGGAATAGTTAAGGGATCGATTGCTAGAGCTCTTGGAGAATATTGATTTAGAAACATGTCGAAGAATGTGGCTACCCAGTTAAAAATTACCGGCCCATGTCGGGCCCGAAATTGGGCCGGTAATTTTTGACTGAGTACAGCGAGATCGTGCAGCACCTTTTCAAGGTCAATATTTTCAAGGTCGTTGTCACATTGGGGATGAATATTCCTCAAAAAGTACATCAACTACGATTATTCTATCATAAAATGCAATTAAATAGCAACCACAGGATTTTTTAACATTTGACCTTGAAATGACCTTCTAAGGGTCATAAAAACAATTTCGAAATACCGTTTCGGACGTAAAATTTCCCGCTCTTTCCGAATCCGGTGTCAAAAATAGGGGTTGGGTTCCCATTAAGAAGAAAACACGTTGACCTTCAAATGACCTTGAAAGTAAAGTTCAAGGTCAAAACTAATTGCACAGACAGATGGCTCCCTTTATTCTGGACAACGTTTGTAGGAACAATTTTTTCGTTAACCGTTATTTTAGAAGATATTTGAGTGGATCCATTAAAATGGCCCACCTTGTATATGAGAGCGAAAGATGGCCGGATTACTCTTGAGTATATAAAGCGTGAGCGCGCTTCGGAGAGCACTTATTTGATCGATGAGCAGCCAAGGCACACGAGCTCTGCTTTATCTTAGGTCCTGGGACGTCAACTGATGTGCATAGCGTCAATAAATTCATTTTTCTCTGAATATATATCACACTCGGATACGTAACCTTCCCATCACACATCCGAGATTTGAAATAGCGGCTTATTGATCTGCCGCAGTAGCTCCACAGCCTCCTACGGCTGAGTGACGAGTATAGTCAGCGTTATAATCTTATAATCTTTTGAAAATGTTAATCATATCAGCAATTTCAACTGTTGCAACTGATTTTAAATAATTCCTTTAGTAGATAAGTTTGCGCATGGTCAACTAGTCCCAACATCTTCTCATTGATACACTCAACTGGATCCCACTTCTCTACATTCAACACGGTTAATAAGCCACTTACTTTTGCAATTCATGGTTATGTATGTGCTTATACAGGGCAATGGTGAGCCATATTTATTCTTGTGATAGCACAAACTTTAACTGAGAATAAATATTATATGTTTCAGGAAGGAGAAAGATTTTATCAAACTAATAAATTTTTATTGTGAAGATTCAAAAATCTTTTCTGTGTCAAGGTTTATTTCTCTCAGAAGCGAATATTTTGAACTTGAGTGCAGTTGTTCTTATGACTCATTGATGGATTTTGATAGGACAAAAATCAAATTACTTATACTCGAAGGTATACTAAATTACAAGAAACTCAAACTTTAAACTTGATTTTTTTTAAACTTGTTTTTTTGTTTTTACAGGGTCTTTGCCGCAGGAAATTTTTTGAACGAGTCAGGGGAATGACTTAAAATTTTAGGAGGATCTTTGTTTTTATACTCGTTACACGTTATGTGTACAACTTTATAAAAAAATTTCAGGTAAAAATAATGTTATAGAAATTTTGTAAAAAAAATTAAAAAATAAGAATTTTGATTCAAAATCAATATTGAAAACCATTTAAAAAAAAAGTAACTAACGAGACGTGTTAAGGGTATAAAAACAAAGATCCTTCTAAAACTTGAAGTCATTTCCTTGACTCGTTTTTCCCTGCTCTTGGCTCCGTTCTAGCCAGTGAAAAAATTATTGGTGCAGTTGACGCGTGCACCTTGCGCATATTAAGATTTGAATGTATAGCTTAAGTTTACTGACTTTTATTTTGAATAAACACCTAGTTTCGTATCTATTGATTGTGTGTTTGAACTTGACCTAGATGGCTAAACATATTATATAAGATTGACGCTCCGCTCTAATCCACACCAGAGTGTGACATTTGGCGCAGCCAACGTGGGTTGCGGTAAAGTATAAGGGATCAGCGTCCTGATTTCGCCATTGCGGTGCGTACGCACAACGAGAAACCGTGAGGGTGAAGCGTTACCCTTACGATAATATCCTACAGAAAATTCTGCAATTAATTTGGCATGAAATCTAGCATAAAAATGAGTGGAAAATTATATAACCAATTCTGCATAAAAACTTACAGGAAATTGTGCAGGGAATCGTACAAAATATTCTCTTGAAATCCTACATTAAAGTCTGCAGGAAATTCTGCAGACATTTATGCAGGGAATTGAAAGTAAAATTTTGTGGAAATCCTGCAGGTAATCTTGGAGCTAAGTTTGTAGGGGACTCTGCAGAATTTTCTGTAGGAAATCTTGCGGAAAATGGGACACAACAATTTAGATTAAAATTCCACAGAAAGTCATGTAAGAAATTTTGTAGGTAATTGCATAATTCTGCAGTAACATTTGTATAAAATTAACAATAAAATTGTGTAGAAAATTATCTATAAAATTCTGTATAAAATTTTTCCGGAAATCCCACCTAGTACTGCGCAGAAAATTCTGTTAAAATTATGCATTGAATCCTGCAGGATATCGATTATAAAATTGCGTATATGTTGAACTGTAAGAAATGCTATAGAATATTCATTGTGTGGCGGAAGTTTACAGCATTCAACTCAAGAACTTAGCAATAGAAATTATTTTTTAATTTAATTCTATTTTGTTGGATATACTACATAAAACACGTATAATAATAAAAGCAGCAATTCCAGTTTATATTTGTGGCAACAGGGTGGATTTGACGTGGTTTACTGATTCTTATGAGGTGGAACGAGCAGCGAAAATAAATCGAAATTGTGGAAGGATGCGCTGGGATGCGCAATCTCCTCGGCGCTCAGGTTGATTCTTTATCACTTGTGTCAGCAGCAAGCCTCCCAGTGAAGTCTGCCGACTTCCCAGTCGCGCTGAGAAAGGTGAGAGCGGGTCTTCTCCGGTGCTCTATCTACATCATTTATTCGGTGACTTATAAGTACGGAAGAGAGAGACAGGGACCGCACAGATGAAAACTCGAACGTATCTATGTAACACAATTCAATCCTCAAATAAGTATATAATGGAGAGCACATAACCAAGAAATTTATCTCGCTCAAATGACCTTATATTCCACTCATTTTTTTACAAAGGCCTTTAAATATGAAGACTGAAGAAAAGAAAATTTAAAAGTAAAATCATAAATCTGCGAACTACCCTTACGGCACAAAGATGGGAAAGAAAAACTGAAAAAATTTCTTCTCTCGTAATCGAACTCTTACACCTCAAATCAGGAGGAAACTCGCACGTACTTATTTACATATAAGCGACATGTTAGTGAAATTTATTTATTGATAAATGTTGTACACTTCTTCTTGATGGCTTTGCCACGCTAAACAGTATTATTGGGGGGGGAAGGTTCATTAGGGTGGATGTCATTTTTATTTAGAAAATCGATCATATTGCACTAAAAACAGGTAATAATAAGTTATGTAATAAATATTCATCACTATTCATCAATTTTGGTGTCATTTATAATAAATTATAATTGTTAGTTTTGTTAATTCTGTGATAAATAAAGTATTTGTTTAAAGATAAATTTATTTTAAAAATTTTTCCAAAAAAATAACCCTTGTTCAACTGGTGCATCCTTTGGGATCCACTGATAATATAAAAAAGCGAGGGAAGCACGAAGTGAGATCGTTTTCAAGTAAAATATGCAAAAATATAGTCAGTTTTTCTCTGGTTAGAGGGCTTCGGGGTCAACGGGTTAAATTAATCTCAGCTTTCATTCTTAAACATCAAAACAGCTCTAGGTTGAATGGAATTTATATTTGTCCGAAAAGGTAGTTTCTCCGCTTTCCAAAAAGGAATTTCTACTTTTTCACAAAGGGAATTTTCAGACTTTTTTCGCCAGCAGCAATCGAACCTTTTCCATGGAAGATGTTTTGTGGACTGAGGCATGTTGCTCGATATGTAGCCATTACTTAATATTTATTTATCAAAACTAATGTACTTCATATAACCCGGAAGAAAGTTGAGTTTCTAGTTGAAAAATTGTATAGTATATTTGGCCCGATCTAAAATGTAAGCAGTGTGATCCTGCGTTAGTGATTACAAAATATAAAAATTATAAAAATATGCACTTGTATTTTTCTTTATTTTAAGAAGTTGGTGTAAAATGTACATAAGAATAAATTATGTAACTAAAGAATAATTTGTGAATTAATTAGTCTGTTTCTGTAATATTGACTAACAGTGTAATACATAAATAATTATCTTGGTACGGTACAGCAACGCATTTACGTTTTATAGAGGAAAGATCGAAATATATAAGAGACGATGTTTGTTTTGTAACAAAAATAAATTCCTTTTAACTAAAAGTATTGACTCTGCATACTTCCATGTCATACACATGAAGTCTTTCACCCATGCCTAAATACTCGAAATTATTTGAATTTATAAATGTTACTTTTGTAAGTCGAACAATTTTGATTATTGTGCTATCATGAGTAATAATAATGCTATTATTTCGTTTTTTGTGTCTCTTATATGCATGGGAATGAAATAAAACATTTTTGTACATTGTTAAGTATTGAAAGTAGAGGTGAATACTCTCATATATTATTGATTTATTGTATATATATATATTGATATATCAGGTTCTCGAAATGAATAACACCGATATTAAAATTATTGTATTATTTATTGAATTATAAAATTCCCAATGAAAGACTTATAATCGCGATCTACTTTATGAACAACTAGATTCAATCTTTGATGGCCCAATAAGAAGATATTCGCTACACCTTTTGTCGACCGGAGTGGCACGGAGTTCGCGGTCTTTTTACGAATACTGATTTGTGGACGGTCGCTCCTTGCCTTTTATAATTCGAATTGGTTTACAGATTTTCGATAGTAATTTATTATGCATAATTGAATTTACTAATATTTATATGTATGTAATTTATATGTGGGTCAATTTTCTCATTAAGAACGCTAACCACTGTGCCGTCGCTTACGATGACCTACTCGGCTTCGGTGAGACATTGCCACTGTGTTGAAATTGTGTCTTTTATGCTGGATTTCTGAATAATGCTGACATCAGATACCATTAGCGACAATGACCTTCTCACGCTCGTGTGCTGTCATATTTCATAATTGCATACATTGTTTTAAATACCAAAAAGATCACTGATGGAATATTAGATAATACGTCACAAGACTTAACAATATGGTATATCTCAGCAGATTGACTTAACTCTAAATGAACCTTTTGATTTAAGGATAGTATTATTTTTTGTGGTTCTCCAAAAGTTTCAATATATTATCATACTGGATACTGATTTACACTTTACACTTGCTCATTAATTTAATATATGTTTATTTCGCTCTTTCACTATGATTTTCTTTATTAAAAATGTCACTTTTGTTCGCCACAAATATTAATCTACAGTACTTCTTACATATTTGCGCTGGAATAAATTGAGTTCTATGATATAACAATTTGATTGTCATATTATAACTTTCAAAAATAAATGTAGACTATTCCCATAACGCACCAAATAAATATTTAACAGCAAGGGCAATATAACTCAGCAAATATACATTGAATTTCATAAACTTCTTCCCATACAATTTTTCAACATCTTTCGCAAAAAGAATCAAAGCAGTTGTACCAGACTCATATTGTTCATTAGAAATATTTTCCTGAAAAAATATATTTACCCTATAGAAAAGTAAAAACTAATGTTTATAGTATCGAGGTGGCATCAAATCTTTCAAAGATGGCAGTGAGTAATAACACGTAAAATTTTTCCATTCACTTGTTTTGTATTTAGTTTTTATATCGCAATGAGATACTCTAGTTATCTCATATGGAGGCTGTATAGCTAAAAGTCTTCTGTTAAGTTGATCTAATTTAGAGCCTAAATAACAAACTTCATCTTTATTCCTGCTATTAAATCATGCTTCAGCGACCAAATTGCATACTCTCTTTAAGCACGAATGTAAATAGTCTGGAGGAAAAGAATTATTATATTCAAATTCTTTAGAAGGCTGGTAACCGAAGGCCCTTAAACGCCTTTTATAATTGTTCCAGATGAAACAGTCTCTTGAACATGCTGTATATGTGCTGCACTATTCCGAAGCTCTCGTTCATCAAAGAAATAAACACGAGCGTGCTCTCTTCTAGACGTAACTTGCTCGCCTTTGTATAAACAGTATGAGCAGCTGTATTTTCTGTTGAATATTCTGTATTATGGGTCTTGCGACAGAATTAACACTGTATAAGATAGCGTGAACTTTAACATGAATCATCTCAGTACTTGTAAACGTTGTTGTTTAAAAACTAGCATTTTCTAACTCACTAAGTTCTTCTATAAATAATTTGAGAAAACTATTCATTATGGGTTTTTGCATACCACAATCCACAAAGCAGTACGTTCGTGTTCCGAATTCTGTATGGAAATTCCTTGATATAAGTTGAGTAACTAAGATGAACCACATGTTATTATTTGAAAACTTCCACAAACTAATGCCATCAGAATTAAAAGTTAAGGTAACATCATTAGGGCCAATAACGAAATTTCTAATTAATTTCTGGTAGGCTTGACTGTCAACGATGTCACTGTCAGTATCATCATTTTTTCGGTAGTGTAGATAAGTTTTACTATTTAAAATTTCAATTATGTGATCCTTCAAAGGAATATGAAAGAAATATATTTCTCTTTTTTTAGTTTTGATTTTTTATAATCAATATGATATAGCGGGCGCATGAAAGGTATCTGTATTAGCGGCATGCCGATTTATAATGGGTAAAAGCAGGCACTTCGACTATTTTTTCGTATTTTCACATACACACACACATACACACACACACACGCACGTACGCACGCACACACACACACACATACACACACACATACCAGCGAGCGGACTCGCAATGTCGTCGTGAATCGAAGTAGCGGTACAGGATTCGGTGCAGCCGCTCTCCCATAATGAGATCGACAGGGCACCCAATTCAGTCTGATGGATAGGGTGAGTAAGTTGGCGTTGGGCATATATGCATTCAAAAACTTCTTGGAGACGGAGGAATCGCAAGAGGCGATAGCTCGACGGATAATATTCAGAGAGGAGCTCCTCAGAAGGATCGTCACCGTAGAAGACGGATTCTATATACCAGCGTCGGGATGGGAGGTACACCCACTCGATACGATACTAGGGAGCGAGCGGATTGAGGGAAGTCTTGAGGAAAACGATGGCAGAGACCTCACCGCAGACCCAACACCAACCATCACCAGAGATTAGCGAGGATTGAAGAAGAAGAAGACGACACCCACCAAAGAGAAGAGGAAGGCAAGCGGGGACAGAGGCAACAAGATAAGTCTCATGAATCAACAGAAAACGCCCAAAGGCCGCAACCAGGAGATATGCTGCGTCTCCTAGCAAGTGACGGAACAGAGTTCCAGGTGCCCAGAGAAGTCGGCTGGCTATTAGTGGAGCTAATAGCGAAGGTGAAGTCGCTAGGGAAGAAGCTAACGGTACATCAGCGAGAAGTTGCAGCCAACGCAAGGACGGAAGAGCAACCGAGTATAGCAGCTACAAGCACCAGGGTGACAGACGCTAGGGGAGGCCACGACGTGCATTTTGAGGACACGTTCACGGTTACAGACGAGCGTGAAGTCTGGACCAGGTCGCCACCTTCCTCACCGCCAACTTGCCACAGGGATCAGGCTGATTTCCCCACCGGAAACGCAGCCTGGGTGGGGGAGACTACGTCACGTCCCTCATCGCGATCACGAGGAAGTTGACGCCATCTTCCAGCCAGGAACAACAGCTGGACCATCTTCATCGGAACGTAAGGCCCCAGCTGCGGGCAATAATACGCCATACCGGCTTCTACACGGTGCAGGAGCTATTTGAGCTAACAGTCGACGCGAAACAAACGCTCGAGAACGCCGAGACGTTCCGGCCACCACCGTCGCCGGCAGCAGCCCTCTTGCGTAGCGGCAGCACACCTACCGCTTAGTGGCGGATAAGCCGAGGAGATAGTGGCCGCAGATCAACTGAAAACCTTTCACCCAGTGCCCCAGGAGAAACCGGGGCATGGGAATAACCCCGAGGATTCGCCCTCGGATGGGGTACCTGCCACCCACGCGACAGAGACACCCCCGCGAAGAGGGCGCAGGAGGCCGCCATGGGCGGTAAATCGTGCTGAGCCCGGCGAACCAATCGTCGTGGTCCGCCGTGACAGAGACGCGAACGTCCCCGCAGATTCTAAAGGACCCACCGGCGCGCGTGTAACCCCTTCATTTTTTTCTTCTATCACCTCCTGAAATATTCCTTCTACGTTCCAGGTCTTGGTGTTACCAGAGGAACTGGCGAAACAGATGCTCGCCGCCCTAATCATCCTAGATCTGGGCGCAGCCATGGAGGGTACCACCCAGGCGGTGATGCATCTGATCCGCGAGCATCCGTCCGAGGACGAAAGGGAGTGCCTTGACGAGCTACAGCAGGAGGTTATCATCGAGGAGTGGGACGAGTCCCTCGAGGGAGTCGCTTGCAGCAGCCCGGGAGTCCCTATCGTCATTCCGAGGGACCAAGTCGGCAAGTCCCCGCGAACCCCCATACCGGCGGATACCCGCACCTGATCCAAGACAGCGCCACCCAAACCGAAAGGGCCCTGCCTCCCCCGGACTCTAGCTGGGAGGAGATAGGGGCTGCCTTGCAGCGGGTGCGCGCCGGCGACAAGGGGTGTCGCGTGCAACAGGATGGCTTCTTCGCCGCCTTTGAGGCATGGATAAAGCGCCATCCCAACCCCCCAGAGCAGGCGATCCGCCTGTGGATGGTGATGGCTGATAAGATGGAGGAGATTAGCCACACCGCCGGGTCGCTGAGCGCCGGGAGAAGAGGCAGCAGACCCGCGGCGAGGAAGAGGATCGCTGCAAGAAGCAGGTGGAGGAGGAACGGGCCCGGGCCTTGGAGGAGCTGGCCCAGGCATTCGTCTGAAGACGAGCCAAAGAGGAGGTACTTGGAAAGGCGCAAGCCTGCGTAGTGGAGGCGCGCCTCTTTGAGAAACTTTTCGCCGGGGTACTGGGGCCAGAGGCGACCCAGGGACGTCACACGGTGGCCGAACCGTGCGGCTCACAAACAAGCGCGCAAAAGGAGAGCGCGCCCGTAACTTCTAGTAATAGAAAAAAAATATCTAAATACATCACAGCGCCAAAACCCGGGAGTTCTTCATTACTGCACCCCTTTTTCCTTTTTCTCTACAGATGTAACATCCGAGGAACGTCAAATCTGGGGGGTGTAACGGACGCATCAATAGAAAGAAAAGGATTCGAATCGCACGCGCTAAGCACAGAAGTCGCGCATAGCGGACTCGGCGGGCGCGCCGTGGAATCAGCGTGGATGACTGTGCAGCCGCGCAGAGAGTAGACAGTGTAAGCTACCGACGTGACCGCAAAACAAGTGTAAATTGCTGTGCGTGTGTGTAGAGAAGTAAGAGAGAGCGAGAGAGAGAGAGAGAGCGAGAGAGAGAGCGAGAGAGAAAGAGCGAGAGAGAGAGAGAGAGAGACGAAAGAGGAAATGCAGCCCGTTCGACACCGATGCTCTTCTAGCCGTTTGAACTTTCCAGTTTCTCTTGTTTTATGACTAAAGAAATAATCCATCTTTAACAAAAATCTTTGCTCTTATTGTATTTTTATTTGCTCAATCCAAAGTTATTTGGCAGGAATATATGCTCCTAAAAATTTAGTAATAAAAAGGTAGGATATGCAATTACCACTTTTTCACGTTAACAGTAATATTTCCAAACAATCAAAAAAACTGAATGTAGAGCCGTAGTAAGCAAATAAAAATACAATGAGAGCAAATTTTTTGTTAAAGATGGATTATTTCTTTAGTCAAAAAATAAGAAATACTGAAAAATTCTTACGGCTGGAAGAGCGGTGGTCCGTTTGGCTGCGATGGCTGGCTAGCCCCGAGTAAGTCGGTTCTAGAGATTATAGTTGTATGCGTGCGAACCTCTCGGTGAGGTTATAACGGTGGTTTTGCCGACAACCGCATGCGATTTGCAGAAAGTCTCGGCCTACGCGTTCCTGCCTGTTGTTTTATTCTTGGAATAAACATTTGCATTTCGTTATTTTACTTGTCAAGTCACGCGTTCTTATTTCGCTAGCGGCAGCTGTAGCTAGTCGGAAGCATCGCCTCCTAGAGGAGCATCGGTAACTTTGTCACCAAAGCGGTGTTGTGCGGCAGAACCGGCTGCCACAGGTAAGGCTAGGTCGTAGCCAACAGCCATGACTTCTCGTGCCGAAGTTGGCAGTAGTGGCTGGCGACGGCTCCAGAAGAAAGTTGCCGCTCAAACGGAAAGGGGCATAGGCTTTCTACAACAGAACCCTAGCCCACGCGTTCCGTGACTGTGCCACTGTGTCAACCCATGGCCTGCAGGGATTCTACAGATAGCGATCTTATTACCCTCCCTTGGTTATCCAGGGACGTCTAATATTCCGCCCCAAACTACCCCGTTATAATGGCAAACATCACAAAAGCAAATTCTTCTCCAAAATATAATATTTTAAAGCACTAAGGACAGTAAAAATATTGATGATGTTTTGAATTTTTAAAAGCTTGTAGGAATTTATACTTGGATCCGTACAGATTGTATGGTAGGTGACAATTTGTAACTTTTAAGAAATCTTCAATGCCAATATCGGTCAAATTGTGACGTAAAGCATATCCCATAAGTAAAAGTTCGCTTTCTTCTTGAGGCGTATCAGAGCCATCATAAAGGAGTGATTCGTCCTAAAAAACGTTACATTTTACATAAATATTTAAATATTTTATGTATGCATATTATAATAATTAAAATCGCTTAAATGCATAGCTAATATTAGCATTAATCTTGAAAAGTAGAAAAAATCGTTTCTTAATACGTTTTGAATTTAAAACTTTACGTAACAAATAATATTTTAGGAAAACAAAAATGATAAATTTAGAGCTATTGAGGAAAAGTGGGAGATGTTTAAGATGGTTCTCTCGGTAAGAGAGAGAGAGAGAGAGAGAGAGCTAGCTTTGAGCGAGAGAGACAGAGAGAATGCGATTTCGAGTGTAAGAAACGTGGCAACGTCGCACTGACGATTAGCGCCTTAATCAGCTGCGTGCTCGGTTCCGGTCGTGCATAACCTATATCAGTGCCTACAGCGAAAGCGAAAAAAAAAATCAGTGTGCATTATATCTGATAATCTTAGATTCAAAGGGAGATTTATTAAACAGAATCAATTAGACAAAAAAAAGACATGTGCAGAAGGTTTAAAGAGAGCTTGCGAGAATGCCAAAGATACTCGCGAGAAAGCAAATAGTGATGAAAGTTCATTTCCTTTCAAAGGAAGACGTATTATCGATATAGAGTATTTATCAAAACAATTAAAATGTCATAAATGTTTGGAGTACCTTTACTTGCAAAATATCAAAGAAGAACAAATACGAGGTCTACATTCTACATTTCACATTACGTGCACTAAATGTTTGGCTGTCAATAGAGTGAAATCAGGAAAAGTGCATAATGCTATAATAATATATAATATATTATATATATAATATATATAATAATATATAATAATCGATATAATATCAATGATTCAGCATTAGAAACTTCAAGGCATAAGAAAATGGTTTTTCATAACGATGTAACAATAAAAGCAGTACTAGGTAATCAAAGTCACTAATATTTATCATTAATAATATGTTTAGTTATTATATTATATAATATGATTAGTTATTATATTATATAATATGTTTAGTTATTATATTATATAATATGTTTAGTTATTATATTATATAATATGTGTAGTTATTATATTATATTTAAGGGCGCGGCAGCGGCCTGTTTGGCGAGTAAGGAACGTAACGTGACGTCTCGAGCGAGCAGGACGATGCTGTACCCTTTATACTTTGTTTTGGGGTTTTCCAACCTCACTTTTTTTACATTTCTTATATTATATTAATGCAGAAGTA
>JAYJLV010097550.1:0-12390 GCA_036873485.1 Torymus texanus | reverse complement strand
ATCAGTAAGTATTTTTAAGTACGTTTTAGTATCATAAACACTTGTTAGAAATAGCATGAGTTGACGCTCGCGCGCCGTACTGGGACATTCGGCATGAAACGCCTCATATGAACAATGATAAATTGTAATATAATTCAATTCGAAATCATATAGTATCATTGTATGAGCAGCATTGGAAAGTGAATTTTTACGGCATAAACCGAAATACCAATCGGAGTTACCTCTGCACAATAATCGTTTTAAGGATTTTCTATTATTAGGAATCAACAATTGCCGCTGGTCATAAACTATTGTGCAGAACCGTGCAGTTGTTCGAACGCGCTCATCTGCATATACACAGAGTTTAATGCACCCACGACTGTAAGCGACATTTGTCAAATGAATATATCGACGCTATCAGATGGAATAACAAACAGTCATTACCCTCCCGCGCGTATGTAGGTTAGTAACATTATTTCAGCTACACAAGTCGACCATCATTCGCTCGGATCTCCTCTATACCTGTGATTGCATTGAAAAAAAAAAAAAAACTTAAAATCGAATCTCGCATTAAAACAAATATCCTGTTGCACTAACCAGTCAAAGCACTACGCGCGTCCCAGTTACAGTAATGATCCTTTCCGCCTACGCCACGCGAAAAAAAAAAGAAATTATAGACATCCAAATGCGCGCGCGCGTTCCTGGAATTCAAGCCGCACCACGAGCGTAACCCATAATCAGCGCGGTACCTTTATATATCGCCACGCGAACACGCAGAGAGTGCGCCTACTCGGTCATTAAGCCCCGACGAAATTGACCTTAAACGAGGAAAATCAGCGGCATTCGACGTTGACAGTATGTATGTGTGTATATATGTATACACGAATAGCGCATTAATCATTAGCCTGCGAGGCTCAAACAAAACTCACGCTGGCTGGTAGAAACGGAATCAGTCGTAATGTCGATTATGACGACAATACACGGAGCGGCAGCGGCGCTGATGGTTATAAAATCGGAGAGTGACGTCGAGTTAGACGCGTGAGTGGAGGGAGAGGGCTGTAAACTGAATTCCGCAAATGTGACGGCATCATTAATCGCTTTGACCCGGTGAATGCGGTAACTGCGCGCCAACGCGAATGCGGTTTAGTGTAACGGGGCTATGGGTGAAAGAACGCTAAAGATAAATTGTTAGGCAATCGTGTTAGTGGTTATGCGGAAGATTATATATACTTGTATTACGAAAGTTCGTTATTATATATTTCATTGAAACAGAATTTGATTAACAAAACATTTATATAACTTCAGAAAGGAACTATATGAATATATTTATTTAAGACGCAATCATCAATTGAAATATATAAATCTAATACTTAACTATAAAACAAGTAAAGACATATTTTCAAAATCGATCAGCATTTATCTCCACAACCGCGACGTCCACTCGAGCGCCTCTAATCTATCGCTGATTGTCACCTCGTTAAAAAACCCACACGACTTAGCACCCTAATGAATCTTATTACAACCTCCTCCTCATACTTCTCCTCCTCCTCGTCGCTCTTCTGCATAGACACTATACACATACACTCGAGAGCATGCACATTACGCAACGAGCACTGGCAATAAAGCGAGCGAGCGTCTGCTGCAGAGATGCGAAGGGTCATACACGCAGTGCTATGCTGTGGTGTAGTAGTAGTAGTGGGGGGGAGGGGAGAGGCTGTTCTGTTGCGACGGCGGCGGGATGCCTATTGACCAGTGACCCAGTCACACTTGCGCATTAGCGGACAGCGGCCTCGACTATATGCACGACCGTATCGGAGGGCAAACACACACATACATATATAGACAACAGCACGAGCACAGAGATGAGTGATTGCGCTCAAGTGACAGCAGACCAGCGCTTCGATCGGCTCCCGAATTTATGGGAGCAAACTGTGCGGCCAGTCCTGCCTGCATGCGCATTATTCGTTGCATCTGTATACATATACATATATGTATTTGTTTGCTCTCTACTTTTGTCGTACACGCGCACAACTGTGTGAGTGAGCATCGATCGCGTATATATATGTATATACGCGGAGAGCAATTTCCAGTGTTTGTCAATATAAATACAAGCGCTGTTCCTCGGTGCGAGGGACAGATTAATACCTGCTGTTTTATACGTGTATATATATACTGCGTACTTTAGAGGGGCTGTCGTATGTGTGGAGGAGAAGAATTCAAGCGAATATATGTACAGCCGTGTAAAGAGGAACATTGTGCGAAAATAGGCGTGCGACCATTGAAAATTTCGTTCGATTAAGGGCAGGCGGTAAATAAAGAGCGTCGGGGGGTGTACCCTTTTTTTTTACCACAGTGGCGATAGAGAATGAGGTGGAACGAACTTTTTGATTCGGAATTTTCTAGTTTTTGTGCCGGTATGCCGCAGCCGCTGCTGTTCGCAGCTTTCGCGAATAAAAAAAGAGTTCGCGCGTGAGTACTGCCGTTGAATGTTAAATACGCGCTGGAGTTAAGCTGTAGTTTTTTGGCGAAATTCAATTGTGTTTTTTTGGTTGAGGAGGGGAAACTAAAGTGATGGTAGTGAACTTTTCAAGAGGGTTTTAGAGTATAGAGTATAGAATGGTTTTGCGTAATTTTGAAAACCTGCAAAAACAGTTTTGGAAAGGTTTTTTTTTTGGTAAAAACACGGTGTGTAATTTTAAAATTTTTTCCAGCTTCTCATCAAAGTTTTCGTAACGTACTTTTTTGGGATCCCTGCAGCCATTTTGTTATATAAAAAGGAAAAGCGCATCGGTTTTACGACCGTTTTTTTCATGCTACCACGTACAGTTCGGCATCCACTTCAATTAAGAGTGAAAAATTGGCCTGAAATGCATCACATCTTCCCCCGTGACCCTGTCGTAAAAGACTCGATTCATCATTATTACATGCTGGTATATATAACGCTATGGAGTTGCGAAAATTTCTTGCAATGTGAATGCCTTTACGTGTATATACGTCGTCCAAAGGTAGTCGGACACATTTTTCTGACCGCGTGCAACATTCGCGTGTAGGCGGTGGTAGTAAATTCTACGATGGAGTAGTGGCGATCAATCATTAATGACCCTGTAGGATGTAGGATGGGGCGAAAGAAGACGTATATAATGTTCCTCGCGCGACAGAAAAATTAACGTCAAGCGTGGGGGCGAGACACACGTCAAAGTTTTTAATACTCAGGATGGTGAACGAGTCGTCGCACGGAAAAGAACCGACTAACTGTGGCTTTGAAACATTGATAAACGAGCCGAGGGAGGACGAGGAGACGTCAGGGGTTTGAGTCACGTCGCGCTCGAGCATGGCCTTACTTCACACGCGACTCTATATCTTTTATGGCTTATGGCGGATAAATAAGTTGCCCTGCTTGTAGCTGATTATTTTATGACGAGGAGTGGGAGAAAAAGAGAATGGAGTTTGATAGGTCGAAATTGACGGTAGCTGTACACGTCAAAAAGTTTTTGATCATCGGAAAATAACGTGTATATTATATAACACACAAGTATCGGTATAGAATTTTATATCTGTTAAGATATTTGTCTAAAAATATCGCCATAGTTGTAAAAGTTCAAGCATTATAAGTCACTTTATTGTTTATCCTTCACTCAAGTTACATTTAACCCGATATAACATCGTATACACGAGGCTACACCCGTTAAATAAATCCGAACGATTCCATCAATCAAGAGACGAGACAGAGAAAATGCTTTGCGCGACAACTCTCTCGATCACTTATTACACAACCCTTGCAGCTATATGTGCTCATATCAGCGTGTCACGTGTGCACACGCAATATCGACGCGGGCAATCCAATGAACGCATGACGCCGGTGGCGACGACGACGACGACGACGACCAACAGCAAGCGATTACATTTTCCTCTACGCGCGTAAGCCTAGGCTATCGCCGCGGCGAATAATCCCGTGGCAATAAAAGTTGCTACAGAATCGGATTGTCCCCTGCCGCCGAGCTGTGCAGCTGCGTGTAAGCTGTGTGCACGGAGCGAAGCCGATCGAAGAGTGGATATATATAGCGGGGAGTGTAATAACTTTGGCGTCGATTGATCTTTGGTGTTCATCGATGTTTGGTTTGATAAAAACTTGGAAAATGCCGTCTATTAAGTTCTTTTACAAATGTTTGAAAGTATATACGTATTTTCAGTAAAAGTAAAGCATAAACTGTGATGATAGTATAAGAAAATGCATTGATGCACAGGGTAAATTCTTTTACTATACATATAACTATAAAAGTCCAACTTAGTTTTTAAAAAAATATACCGATGAGAAACTACCATTCTTTAGCAAAACAAACACATACTTCTTTAAAGGTGAAAAACAATGAAGCACAGAGTATCTCTATAATGAACTTTCAACTCGCTTGCTCTACTTTTCACTTGCGAACTTCTCTCTAACCTCGCCATTACTACTAACAACTTATCGAACCTCTAATACACCTCCCACTGCTATGCGGCGAGCCCCACGTGTTCTTTAGCCCAACCCGCGAAATTAACTTGGCTCTTCGTCGTACAATGCCCTGCGCGTGTGCATCCGCAATTCTCTCTGTCTGTCTGTCTCTCTCTCTCCCAACCCCCCAGCTCCCTTTAACTTTGAAAGATGGACGGTTTCGCGCGAGAAAACGCCCCCTAGACCACTTTGCATATTGTTCCTGCTCACGCGAAATACGCATATATATAAATATATATGCACACACACACACACACACTTCAAACGGTTGTGGCTCGTGCATATACGCGTATATGTATATACACATATCGAACTCTACCAAGAACCGGGATAATGGCGCAGTATCCGTATAGGAGAGTTCATCGACCCTAATTGCGCGCCGAGCGATTGGTTAAAAGGGCGCGTGATAGATGAGCGCGCGGAGCTCTCTTTGCGAGTGTATTATACAGAGGCCATGGGCGAGTCGCGACTCTATATATGTATATACATACGTGCATATACTGGGCGCGCCGTTAGCCAATAAGCGCGCGGGTTGCGGAGAGTACATATACGCGCGGAGTCGTCGTTTTATGCCATGGACCTTGGCGGGGGGGTCAGGCGACCTTTTTATTTTATCATCGCGCGCGCGCGTCTGTGTATATGCATGGTGGCTCGACCTTTAATTACCGACTCCACGCGTACCAGACGAAACCCGCTATTTGATTTTCATTTACTCGCTGCTAAAGCACGTTTACGATGCGTATGATAGCCTCGTGTTAGCGAGAGGAAATTCTTATGGAGAAGGTTTTTCGTGTAATGTATGGGCAAACGGACAGCGCAGAGTTAGTCGATGGATTTACTTTGCCCCAGGGGATTGCCGATGAATAAGAGGATGGAGAAAGAGTAATTATCGATTTGGAAGTCAAGTACGGTTATATAATGGTGTGTGAATTAGTGTTACTGTTGGAAAATCGATATAGATTTACATAGCTTATATGGATTGATGTTTTATATGGAGATAATAAATATTATTACTAATTTTATTCTTTGTTCTGGTGTGTTATACAACTGGGAAAAAAATAAAATTCAAGTTGTGTGATCATAATATGATAAACTTTTAACGAATTTTTTCGGTTAATTAACTGACAGCCCATGCGTTATAACGAGATCAAACTTCAAATCAGTTTAACATCGCGAGTACAAATAGGCAGGCCGCGCAATACAACGCAATAAATAAGCCAGATTGAAAATTTCCAAATGAACGATTCACTAATGCCACCGTTCTTTTAATGCTATTACATAATTAAATCAACTTAAATACGGAACAAATAGTAGAGAATACACAAATAACTTCACGCACGTACATATGCATACCCGCAACGGTAAAGGCTCGCTGCAGACGCGTTAACCTACTTATTAGCAGTGAACATGAAGTCCCGACGCATTACCAAAATTTCCCTCCCTCTCCTCGGTCATTACATTTATCAGCGCTATACAGTGAAAATCGTCGTAATGACCGGTACGATAGCCACCTTTGCTATATGTATGATTATCGTCGCATATATAGGTATAATATATAGATTTTGAAATTTGAAACCTTGAAAACAAAATTACACTCAGAGTTTGCCCTCTGATTTGACGTGCAGCAGTGTCACGACATTTCGTTCCTCTTTCGGTGGAGCCTTTCATGGAGTTAGCTTATTGCGCAGCTACATATAGTTAGGGTCGAAAATTGACCGTGATAATCGAAATGACGCGTAATGGCAGTCGGCGAGTGTGAAATTGATTCTGGTGTATATGGAGTGCGTCGTATCTTGTCTGTCGGCGCGCGTGAGGGGCGTAAGACATCTCGGTTCATTTTGCAATTGGGACCTTTATTGCGATTTTATTGGCTGCTAGACGGTGTTGTTGTTATTATTCTTGAGCAACGGATGTTTGCCTGTCATGGTCTACACAGGACGTAATTGGATTATGCGTTATAATTTATTTTTTAAATTTATTTATTTGCATTTGTTATGCAACTATTAGTTTATTAGATATGTTTGATTGAAATTTGCCAATGTTTAATTGAATTTCATTATTGATTGACGATGATTCAATACATTCAAGAATTTATTGAAATATCAAATAACTATGTTCAATAAATGGTAACATAACTCCTACATAATAATACTGATCAAAAGGTGGTATTTATTTCTAGATTTTATAATACGCACATATAGATATACAGGGTCACAAAACGTATGTTTGCTTCGTGATTAAATTAATTGTAAATTACACTTGGTTTATTTACTAGAATATAGTAACTTTATAACACTTAATAAAACTTTTTTTGCACACCCGAGAAACACAAAACTTTTAGAAAAAAAAGAAAATACAAAACTATAACCACCTCAAACTCGCCACAATGTTCAATCTTGCGATTTTCTCACAATCCTCCACCTCACTTATTTCATCCAGCAGCATTGTCAACGGAAAAAATTCTCCCATCGACTCGTTTAAAAAAAAAAAAAAGCTCACATTGTCTCGGTGAATCCACTCTTCAGTCTCTTCTTCCTCTCCGATCCAACGCGCAACGCACCAGAGGCTAATGAAGCGAAACACTTTGCCGCGCGCTAGAGATAACGTTATATATATACAGAGACGAATGTGTTGCTCTCGCACTCGCTAACTCGCTCGCTCGAGAGGTCAGTAGGAGTTGTAGAGGAAAAATCCGCAGCTTGCGTGCGAGGGTAAACGAGCTCGACAACTTTAATCCCGGAAGCGCCTCCTCCCCCTCCGCTTTAAGTCACTTTTAAGCCGAGAGAGAGAGAGAGAGAGAGAGAGAGAGAGAGAGAGAGAGAGAGAGAGAGAGAGATCCTGCGGTTAGCCAGCCGCTTGCGTCACGCGCGCGCGTGCGAAAGTCATTCCTACGGGAAAAAGGAGGAAGGAGAGTTTTTCCTTCTCCTATCCTCACACGCGCAGAAGCATTTTTGCGCGGCTGTGTATCGCACACGTGTGTGAGGTAAGCCAACTGACGCGCGAAAGTTTTAACGCAGGAGGTGCTGCTGCTGGCGGTGTCCGGTTTCGCGTGCTGCTGCAGCCGAGTTGACTGTGGGTGGTGAGCGAGTATACAGGGATTATGTAGTTGCACGAGAGAAGTAACGCGTGCGTTACTGGTGGTGGAAAATTTTTTCGCGTTGCTTCGTTGGTAAAGTTGAAAAAGAAGTGGGACGTGTTTGCCGCGATACAGATTTAAATCGGGATAAAGTGGTATGGTGGAAGGATACAAGGAATTGAAGATAATGGTCGTAGAAAGTTTGTTTTTCATTGTACTTTTGTAATAAAATAATGCGTATTCTGCCTCATTATATATATTTATGAAATTTTTCATGGAAGCACTACAATTATATATCAATTTCCGGAACTATATAACAACGAGAATATTATTAGTACAAAACGTTATTAGTAAAAAGGAAATGCACGAGGACTATTCACTTGTTAAAGTTTAAAAATAGTTTATTTTTATGCAAAAACTCTTTATTTTTAATGATCTATAACTTTGATAACTAGCAATATTATAGTGGACGGAGGATTAAATGAAAATTTTTATGTCTATTTCTACCTATTGTACATTCTATTTTTTATTTTTTCTAAATATTTACACAGTAATACAAAGGAGCAATAACAATTGTCATCATCACAAAATGCAACTTATTTAAAATACAATAGATTAGATCTCCGTAATTAAAGGTCTATGAGATCAAATAAGGAATACTCCTTGTATGTTAATATAATTTCAGACGCTTTGATATTTTACAATAATAAATTATTTAATTGCGTTAAAACTTAAAAGAATTATGCATTATATTCAATATATTTAAATATGGTTAAATAATTTTACTATGAAAAATCTATACATTAATTCTAAAGCGACCTTTTGATTTGCAGTGATAATATAGTATACCAAGTAAATAATTACATAACCGTAACATCGTTTGTGTCAAATGAAGCGTGACGCATCAGCATCAGTACGGCCACCGCGCTATCACGTCAATAAATCAGTTTTGTAAATCATGCCGGTCGTAATTAATAATCTCCAATCGCAATATGAATCACCTCCTTAACAATGCTTTGACCTTCGCATCATATCCCGTCAGTACGCCACTACATAAACACCTCCGTACGAGATCCCCCCTTCCAACCATATCGCATCCCACCCACATCGCCCTACCAAACAAAAAAAACAACACACGACACTGTACTACGATCTCGAAACACCTGCGAAATCTCCGCTCAGCTTCTCATCTCTCTTCGATTCCGGGGCCATTGTCAGCTCATCGACCAGTATACCTACATCGAAACGAGATACCGAAGTGTGCGTAGGAGGCGACCGGTGGGCGCTCGGGTCACGGCTGCTGCTGTTGCATGTTACTATTGGCAGCGCGAGCTTTCTCAATTGTACGCGGAAACAGTGTCGTGGGTAAGCACACGGTTGTAACACAACGGCGGCGATTTTTACGAGCGCGTCGAGTATAAGAGAGACTCGCTTGTTTTCGCTCTCCCGCTCGAATATGCGAAACGATGTGTCATCGTAGAGCCGAGTGTATATAGCAGAGTCGATATTGCTCGGCTATATGTACTACTACGACGCTTTACGACTGCTTTCCGAGGAACCTGGTTTTTTTCCTTTTGTCCGTGTTGTCCTAGCTATCGACTTTGTATATTGCATATAGTTATTGCGAAAGAAGGACGGGGATTTGTTTGAAACGTTTTGATTGATGCAGATTATAGGCGTGGAAAACATGGGGATTAGTTATGAAATAAGATGAATCGAGAAGTGGTTCTGAATAATGTAATAACGAACTCGACCATAAATCGTTGTTTTAATTCTATTGACACTTGTACACGGTAGTTTCAGCATTACATTGTTTAGTGTTACACGTATAATTAATGACAAAACATTACTCAAGACAAAATCTTTGAAAAATACAGGATGATACCCGTATTGAACAATAATTAAAAATACGGAAACTCGAATAGAAAATTAGCTAATTATATATTTATGATTGAAATAAATAATATTCAAGGCCACATGTCGCGCCTTTACGGTTCATTCCTTTTTTTAGACTGAAATGACGTTAATTAATAATAATTGGAATAGCCGCGACTACGTAAAGTAGGTCATCTACATTAAGCTCTCATATAACGCGCTTGAAAAAGTGACATCAGAAATTAAATTAGCTTCCAAACGCGAAGCTACTAATGTAGCCCATCCGAAGAAAAATCACACTAGTACTTAGCCCTAATCACCGTTCTCCTCCTCCACGTGATTCCATAATCCCGGACTGTCCAAACAAAAAAGCCACCGTCCTCCCACACCAACGAACTCTCTCCTTTCGCCCACGCGAAGACGTGACCACCTCTTACTCCACATAAACACACACACACTCCTTCCCTGCGACCTAAGCTACCGGAAATTGCCGATCAATTAACCCTCCGAATCGCGATAAACGCCCCGCGGGTAACACGCGTTGGATCGGCTGCAACACATGCACACACGCATATATATACACACACACACACACACACACACACCCAGCTCATACGACCTCCGCGCATATTGACCCGACCGGAGTACTATACACCAAAACTGCTGGAGAGGTCGACGGCACAATGGACCGTACTACTATAACAGCAGTGCGCCACCCCCGAAACATATCCTCGACTCACCCAACCGCGTGGACGAGTCGACTTCTCTCTCTCTCTCTCTCTCTCTCTCTCTCTCTCTCTCTCTCGCGTAAGCACCTGTGCGCGCGAGCGAGCGCGTGTTTATTCAGCGAACTTGAACCCCCGCGTAGGTCTTGACTTGGCTGTGCAGGGCTGACTTGTGCCGGCTGTGTAGTAACGAGGCTTCGGCTGCAGGCACGTCCGCGCTGCCAGTGCGCGCGCAGGGGTTTCGGAATTGTGGAAGGTCGGTGGAAGAGAGAGAGAGAGAAGGAGATGCTATGGTGGAATCGAGCGGAAACTATGATTGCTTTGATTCTCTGCGCGAAGAGAGTGAGAGAGAGAGAGAGCCAAGTTTGATTTCGTTAGGCAAATGTTGGGATTTGGAAGGGAGAGAGAGAGAAGGGAATCGCGAGAACTGCTGATGTAAGAGTTGACAAGTTAAACCAAGACTTTTGATCTGAGATGGTTGACTTTTGTGTTCATATCATAATGATCTTTGTGCTTATGGGTTTCGTATTTTGTTGCCTAATATGTAGCGTGTATTTTGAATGAAATTCTTTAGAACTATTGTATAAGTTTTAGTTTTGTACATTTGAATGTATAGGTATAAGTAATATTTTTCTCAAATTTATCATTGAAAACATTTTTATTTGAGGATAGATAACGAATATAAATACGCACAATCAATCTGCAATCAAGTGTCCTATTCTTTTTTTTATCTTCAATGTTTAGTCTTTTCACGTGGTCAATATTGGTTTAAAGGTCAGTTGAATTTTGTAAAAGTTTTGCTATCGACGCGTCGGAAAATAATCCACTGATGGTTTCGATTGCGGTTGATTCACGCGTATTCACAGGTTTTTTTTTTAGATGCGTGATAGTGAATATGAACTTGATCGCGCAAACACGGTTCGTCAGTTTACGTAATGATAACTCGCGCATGCAACCTATCTGGAATTTCCATGCAGCGCGGTGACATACATTCACGGATGGATAACAATCTTGTGCAAATATATATTGGTTGTCACTGACAATAGTTCATCAACGAGCGTTAATTACACTTATATCCTGATGAAAGATATGGAAGCCCACGATGTATTTTCCTTGCAAGTTACATGAATGCCACGCGATGATAATATGAGATACTAACGTTATTATTCTCTTGTATTAAAAATTACTGCATTTCATTCACAAAGTAAACAAATATTGTTTGATTGCCATAACGTCTTTTTAGAGACGTTAAAACTGAATTGATTGCAATTACTTTACATTTCTATAATTAGAGTACTGTTAGTACAAAAATAAGGCACATTTCCAGAGTCAAAACGAGCTGATAAAAACGCGATTGAAGTATGGTGTTTACGTCTCCACGCGATGTTTTCGCACTCGATCAAAAGTTTATTCGAAGAGCGAACGGCGATCTATAATTAAGTCTCAAGTTCAACGCACGCGCGCGTGGGCATCATCATTGCGCGATGAGATGCGCTGCTTCTGCTCTTCTCTCGATGGTGTCACCAGAAAAGGAGAATTCGTCGAGATAGCCGCTATAGAACTGATTTTCGTAGGCGTGATGCGCTCCAGTGGCTCATCCACATTTTCTTTCCTTTTTCGCGCGCAAGAAGACGTGCAACGCCCGTGAGTAAAATATATATGCAGGAGACGAGCGAGTGCGCATAATTCGCGACGAGAAAAGTCCGAAGAGAGAGAGAAAGAGAGCTTTCCGAGAATTTCTTTCGTTTCTGCTGTAATGTTTTCTGTTGCTTCTTATTCACGACGACGAGTGCACGAAGAGTAAGAGACGAGATGAAAAAAGTCTCGGGATTACGGGCGGGAAAATTAGATTAACTTTATGGAAAACTATGGAAATAAAGAAAGTGCGCTTAATGTTCGTTGAAATTTATGTTATTTTTTTTTTCTTCCTACGCGAGATACATCTAATTGAGCGAAAGAAAAATCTGTGTCACACTTAATTTATTTATGTGGATTACATTACAAGGTTCGAAAGTACCTGCAAGGCTGTAACCTCGTGTCATTTTTAATATGCAATATATTTTTTTCCTCGATGTTTCTAGATTTAATCTTAATATAGCAACTATTTTTACGTATCATCTGAAATAAATATTACTAAAAACCTTTTAATTCAACTTATATTAGAATAACAATAACACAGGCACACAAAAAATAAAAAGTGGTCTGTTCCAGAAGACACATCATCATATCCTTATAAATTTAGA
>JAYJLV010097539.1:0-12390 GCA_036873485.1 Torymus texanus | reverse complement strand
CAGGTTGTCAACGTAGGTAGCGATCCTAGTGCAGCCCTCCTGGGCTGGCATCCCCACCGGCCACCCAATAGGGCCTTTTGTACGGCTCCCTTGTTTGGCCCGTGCTTCTGCTCTTTCGTTTCCTTTCCATCCAGAGTATCCTGGTATCCACATCAGATTGAGAAAGTTTTCCTTTCCCAGTGCTGTCAGTGAGGCTTTGGTTTCCATCAGCAGCTTAGAGTTGGTGTTGGTTCTCGCAATAGGTTTCAAAGTAGCCTGACTGTCAGAGCAGATCCATACTGTCTTGCCTCTGACACCCGTATTGATTATAACCGCGCATTCTTTGATGGCGAAAATCTCTGCCTGAAAGACAGTATTATATACTTCCAGGCGTTGGCAGAAGCTGTCCTGGAGCCTTGGCCCGCAGAAGCCAGCTCCTACCCCCTTTTCCCACTTTGACCTATCGGTGAACCAAATCTCACCGTGCTTGGGCCTGTGTTACTCCCATGCCTCCCGCGCAGGGATGAAGATTTTATATCGTCCATTCCACGCAGCAAGAAAAATGTTTTTGTCCTGTGGCTCCTTCCAGAGCTCACTCAGTGTCCTTCCAAATAGCATCTTATGGCTGTTGCTATTTATGTTCCATCCGCCTGTACAGATCAGGCGATATGCCGTTTTCATTGCTTCAGTCTTGATTTGCAGAGCCAAGGTGGGCAGACCAAGCATTGCCCTTATTGCGGCAGTAGGATTGCTCTTCCTGGTGGCTGTGATGCCTCTCAGAAAAAGACCCTGCACCTGGTCCAGCTTTGTACGGTTTGTCGCCCTCCTCGTTCTGGTCCACCAGACTACAGAAGCGAATGTTACCCGAGGTGCAATAATGGCGGTATAGATCCAGTGCGACTGCCTTGGGCCCAGTCCCCATCTAGCACCTATGGTCCCTCTACATTGCCAGAAAGTAGATATAGACTTCTTACATTTTTCATCCAGGTGCCTACGCCAGAAGAACTTTCTATCCAGAAACACGCCCAGATATTTAGTACATTCGACGTAGGGTATCGCTGTGTTTCCAATCACCATCTCTCTCAGAGGTCTAATTTTGTACCTCCTTGAGAAGATAAGTCCCGCTGATTTGTCCCCTTGGATGCACAGTGATTTATCCCTACGCCACGCCTCCGTTACCCTGAGAGCCTGCTGCATCAGATCCCTAAGGACCTCTTCATAGGCGCCCCTTGCCAGGATAGCGATGGGCAGGCATCCACATGCAGGCACCCTACTGCCTTAATGCCCATCTCGCTGAGTACCCGCAGCAGACTGACTACGATGAGGCACCACAGAAGGGGTGATAAAACTCCACCCTGACGGCAGCCCTCCGTGACCATCCCGCATACTGAGTGACCCAACCACGATGTGTGCATCACTCTACACTCGAAGGTGCTCATAATCCAATCTATGATGCTACCCGGAATGTCATGGTCCTCAACCCCTTACCGAATGGCTTCGCTGGAGGTGCGATTGCACCCTCCACATCCATAAAGGCTCCCAAACACACTCCCTGGTATTCAAGCCGGTTCTCAATGAAACCAACGTCCGAGAGAAGTGCGGTTTCCACCGACCTGCCCGTTCTATACGCGTGCTGTTCCTCGTGAAGCGGCCGAAGCCTCAGAGGGCCCTCCTTCAGATATCCGTCCACCACCTTTTCCAATATCTTCAACAGAAAAGATGTAAGGCTGATTGGTCTGAAGCCCTTCACTTCTGTATAGCTCTTCTTTCCCGGTTTAGGAATGAAGATAATTCGTCTTAAGCCACTGACTGGGCGTATATCCCAGGGAAAGGCAGCCTCTGAGTAACCCAGTCAGCGATCCGATTATTTCCTCCAGACACTGCTGCAACATTACTGGAATACTCTTGTCATTGGAAGGATTGAATTATCTCGCGAACCCTAGGCGCCGTCACCATCCTGCCTGCTGTGGCCCAATCCGCCCTTCTTACAGTTGGCCGCAGATGGCACTTGGCCTCCGCCACGGGTCTGAATTCGGGGAAGTTGGTTTCCATCAACAGGTGCATAGTTTCACTCGGGGTCTTCGTGAAACTCCCATCCGATTTCTTGATGAACCATAAGTTCTCCCCTCGGCGCATTCTCCAGGACCTGGAAAAGCCTGGCAGTGTCACTCATGGCGCTGGTTTCCGAACACCATTGTCTCCACGAATCTCGTTCCTTCTCTTTGATAAGATTCTTGTAGAATCACTGGCTATCCTTGTAGGCTCGCCAGGTCTCTTCCGTGTTCTTTTTCCGGGCCATATTGAAGAGCCTGCCCGTCTCTTTACGCCTCGCCTCTAACTCAGCGTTCCACCTGAGCTTGCCGCGTCCGGTAGTCTTCTGGATCAGAGGGCAGTTTACCTCTAATGAGCTAATTAGCGCTGCTCTGAGACAGGCATCTGTAAGTTCCAACTCATCCGGCGTACCGTACTTTCCCCGGAAGCCAGCAAGTCGCTGTCTGACCGAAGACCTAAAGGCGTCCCAGTTTGTTCTTCTGGGATTCCTATACCAAACCACGTGAGTTTCTACTCCCTTAATCGTGGCCCTAATAATCCTGTGATCCGACATCCGGCATCACATCCTACCACTAGTCCGAGTCCCTCCCTTCTACAGTACCTTGCTAGGCCTCTTAGTTCCTCAGGCGAAGATTCCCTATCGTGTGTGCCATAGGCAGAGGCAACTATGAGCTCTTTACCCTGGCCCACTTTACCCTGAATCCTAACGACCGCTACACTGTTAGAAAACTTCCATGTATAAAGATATACATTGTGTATATTTTGAAACGCAAAATGTAAACATAGTATATCTATATATATGGAAGTTTTCTTACAGTGTAGGTCCCTAGTCGAAAATTCCTGAACGAGCGCGGCCTCGACTCCCTTGACTATCACGCACGCCCTCTGCCCATCATGCACAGCGCTTGCGTAGGTGCTCCCCGCAGCCGGTAGACCCCTGAGTCGGTCTCTAACAAGCCATGGTTCTTGCACCAGCACAATAGCTGGGCATGTGCGTTTCACAATCATGCACCTGGTTAGAATCGCCGAGGCGCTTTTACTGTGATGCAAATTAATTTGATGGATGTTAATTTGGGAACCAGACATTATTGCTGATCCCCTCCTACCTCATCCTTCTTTCTAGCCCCTTTCCGCTTTCCAGGGTTTTGGTAGGCTACCTGAAGGTGATCTCCCCCATCCCCAGCGGCCTTTAGCACCTCCGCGGACTCCATGTCGATTGCCAGGTAGAGGAGGCTAAATGCGCCTCCTCCGACGCTTCATCATTGCATATGAAGGTCGCGGTCCCATCCCTCAAGAATGTGTCCTTGAAGTGCGGGACAAACCCGTCGTCAGGAATGTCCACGATGCCATCCATGACCGCACCGTTGAGCTAATTTTTCTAAAACCTTTGTAATAGGCCTAAATTCGGATGCTCTTTTAGGTGCTGACACTTTTAAGGGCGTTATACGCGCCTTCTTCCAAAGGTCCGGAAAAACACCCTGCGCAAACGAGCAGTTGAACAATTTCACAAGATGGTCCCCCATTATGGGGAGAGCTTTAGCTACAACGCTTTGAGATATGCCATCCTCGCCACAAGCCTGGGACGAGAAATGAGAAACTGCAAGAGCAATGTCTGCTAATCCAACCTTTGTAAACTTGAAACCCTTAGAATGTGCAGAATCCAGGACACTCTTGCAATCCTCATTAATGTCCTACGGCGAGACTGACACGCCGGCAAAATGCTGATTAAGCTCATCAGGTGTGAAACCATTCAAATCCTCGTTTGGTTTGGATAGCAGCCCCAGGTCTTTCAGCTCCTTCCAAACACAGCCATTTGCAAGAGCCTCCGTCAATCGATTTTGTATAAATGTTCCAATTAGTGGTTGAGTGTATAAGTGTTACAAAATTGGTTGAGTGTATGAGTATTACAATGTGCGTGTGTGAGTTTTTCGGTGTAAGTGTGGATAAGTTTTGCTGAGACACGTTGCGAATCACTGATGAGAATGCTAACCATGTAATAAGCAGTATATTCAAATATTATTGATTTGATTGTGGCTTAGTTTTCAATGAGATGCCACGATGAGATATTATTGATCTAATCGTGACTGAATAATTCTTGCTATACAGCTTGGTTATGCGTTCATGCAGCGCACTCGTGTATAAAATGTCCGCATGTATGTGAGTTGTTACCTTCTCATATGTAGAGGTTATATTAAACTTCTACTCTGATGAGTTGGCCAAGTGCTGATAATTCCGCAGTGATGGTGAGCAGTAAGTTGAGATGGTGTTATGAGATGAGAAAGCCGGGAAGATGAACGGTGCTGATGCGAAGCAGCCGATGAGAGTCAATGTAATTTTCGTGCTCGAGAAATCCGGTTGAGTTTGATGTAGCAGTTGCTGAGACTGATGATGCTATGTGATGAGATACCAGGTGAGTGTCACTGCTACACGAGGAGATGCCGTGTGAGAATCACTGCCGCACTAAAAGATGCTGTACGAGCAGTCCATGCACTTCATATGAAATGTCCACGTTGAGAGTGACAGAAACCGAACTTGAATTACTCCCTTGAGAATTGCCGAAAATGCTGAGTCTTTCCCCGTGGCCTACCGTTACATGAACGAGATTTTGAGTGAGAGTGATTTCCGCCTTCTTCCTCGTTGAATCAGTCACCGAGGCATGAGTCAAATCAGCGTCTCTCCCATTTATGTGTGTAAGAGTGAGACAGCATGATTTTTGTAATATTCGAATAATCAGTGTAGCGAGTCAGCTATTCAGCAGAGAGTAGCTGATGAATGCTGCCGTCGCGCGGCCGTCGGCTGAATTATCCTTCAGTCGCGCAATCGCGGGAAATTCAAAACGAAATCAAAACGAGAGGGGGCCGTCTTGAGTTTCTTCTTGTGAGGTTGTGAGTTTCTTCATAATGTAGCCCAATATCTTCTGAGAGTAGCCATATACTATGTGAGGATTATCTGTATTGAGTACCATGAACTTCAATTGATTTCGTGAGATGAGTGATGCCTTCTTGAAGTAGATTGAGACCGTTGTTGAGCCGACTATTCCTGACAAAGTTACTGAGTTATCCACTGAGAAATTGCCAACTCAACAGCTGAATTTCATTGAAGTTTAGAAACCAAGTGAGAAAATGAGTTTAATAACTTATTAATGAGGAAGAATTCAAAATTGAGTGTATAAATATCTTCTGAATCTTCTTAGAGTTGTTCTAACGGCCTTGAGTTGAGCAAACCTTTAATTGAGTCAGCGAAGATGATTAATTTTCAATTCGAGAAGATGTATCAACTGGATTCGTTGCTCAAAAGTTTTGGCTTTTCGAATGCTTCGTAACAGGCAACGGCTACAGCGCCCCCATGGTATTATTGAGACACATCGAAATAGCAAAGCAAATAAGCAAAATGTTATATATAATTATTAAAATGGTCTATATATTTATTTCAATTCATCTAGGGCTTAGTAGTGTATTAATATTCCAGTAATAATATTTGTTTAAATTTAAAATACTATAAATATTCGGAAATCTGATGAGTATGTAACAAATTTTAAAAAAATACAATATTTTTTTGATTTTATATTAGGTTTGTAATACAACGAATATCCAAAAGTGCTTCGGACAAATTTTGTTTTTAAGGTTATGCATTATATGTAACGTAATTAAAATTGGAATATAAATAATTAGGTATTTTTCTTTTCGATCCGGCGTAGTATAATTAGTTTAATTAAAGTTCTTTAATTCTAGTTTACTTCAATTATTACTTGTAACGATGTGAATTCGCACCGTTGTGGCTCATCCGGGCCTGCGAAAGATTATTTCATCGCGGGTGAGGAAAATGCGGCTTAGGCGCGCGACGGCGCGAAGGAAGCAGCTATTACGAGCACGTTCCGACGGGAACGCGCGAGTAGAGAAGGGGGAGATCAGATTAGATTGGATTAGATAGATTTATTTCTGTACATGATGTTGTACAATTTATAATATAAAGAGTAATATATAAAAGTTTAGTATTAATAAGTTTTAAGTTTTACGCAAGTAAAATAAAGTTATATATAAAAGTTAGCAAGTTTTAGATTTTATGCAAGCAAAATAAAGAGTACATAGAGCAAACTAAAGTGAAAAGAGAGCAATATAAGGTTCATCATTTTAACAAAATATGATAAATTCATTTATTGCTCGAATTAAATGAAAGGAGTAATATATTAGTAAATGTTTTCAAGTCAAGATATAGTGTCAGAAGAGCAAAATACATACAAAATATAAATAAAATTTTACGATATATAAATAAAGTTTTCGCAAGCCAAAAAATCGTGTTAGAAGAGCAAATTACAAAGTAAGAGAAACAAAATAGGTTGAGAGAAGCAAAATAGGTTGAGAGAAGCAAAATAGGTTGAGAGAAGCAAAATAATCGCTCAGAAAGAATATAATCATATTATAAGGATTCAAGGAGATGATGATAAAGCCGTGATTTGGAGTGAGGGATAGAGGTGATATCGCGAAGGTGAGACGGTAATGAGCTCCACAGGTATGCAGAGCTGATATAAAATCATCTTTTCAGTGTCTTTGTTTCACAGCTAGAGATGCCTAAGGCTGCAGCATTACCCCTAACTGGACGAGTAGTGTAACAGAAGTTGAAAAGGCTAATAAATAAGATGGAGTGGCAGAGTTAAATAACCTGCGCAGTAGATTTTCTGCAAAATATATTCTGCGTGCAGACGTGGTTAGCTAGCCCAGTTCGACTCTGTAGGCTGTGATACGCTCATCTCTTCGCACACCATAAATATACCGAATACCTGTATTAACGAGCTTTTGGAGTTTACCATCTAGATCCAATGGTAGGTCACAGTAAGCAAGACAACAGTAATCTACAATAGAAGAGAGAAGCATTAATATTAAGTGCTTACGTAGCCTGAGATTCGTGCTTTTTCTCAAGTAATATAGCCTGTACATGAGGGAACGCACACGTCGGCTCGTCTACGCGATATGGTCTTTCCAAGAAAGCTTGAAATCCAATATCACTCCGAAGATCCGTAGCAAGGATTCGAAGACGGTCCGGTCACCATCTCTATCAATGTAATTTCTGGCCACTGCCGATAACACAGCCCCATAAAAATAAGTGAAAAGTCCGAAAAACAAGAGCTCGGTAACTTTATGTTTTTGGGGTCGCTGAATTCGAATTCGGTGTCCGTTTGACCTCATCAGGTTTGGATCAAGGTCAATTCGAGGTCAAAATTACAAAAATCATCTGCTACTCCCTTTTCTGGTATCTAACTACTTTGTTATCTAAAGATCTACGAAGTGGATTTCTTTTACGTTTTCTCGTTGTTAACGACCAATCTCGTTTTAATGACCATCAGTAATCGGTTAACATATTTATGTCCCACTTACCTTGGTACCATCGCTCCATTTCCTTAATGTCTTGGTGAAATCTTTCTCCTTTCTCTAAATGACCTTGATCCAGACCTGATGAGGTCAAACGGACACCGGATTCGAATTCAGCGACCTCATAAACATATAGCTATCGTGTTGTTTTTTTCTAAAGATGGTTTTTCTAATTTCGACCTCTAATTGACCTTGATCCAGACCTGATGAGGTCAAACGGACACCGGATTCGAATTCAGCGACCTCATAAACATATAGCTATCGTGTTGTTTTTTTCTAAAGATGGTTTTTCTAATTTCGACCTCTAATTGACCTTGATCCAGACTTGATGAGGTCAAACGGACACCGGATTCGAATTCAGCGATCCCAAAAACATAAAGTTACCGAGCTCTTATTTTTCGGACTTTTTTTTGTGGGGCTGTGTAATCTATTTATATAGTATGACGAGCCAATGCCCATTGCTCTTGTTTTGCCAATGTTTAGTCTAAGGTGGTTTTGAGTACCCAGCTCATGATACGGATGACGTTTGCACTCATTATAGTGTAACCGCGATCGAGCTCCCCTAGATAGCAGCGAAAATAAACTTGGAGATCGTCCGCGTACATGAGATGAAAGACATCATGATCAAGGCAGAGAGATATATCGTTGACATAGATTGAGAAAAGCAGGGGACCTATAATAGAATAGACTAGCTTTTTATTTTGTATGTTTACAAAAATAGAATACATGTATAACTCTCTGAATTATCAATAATCTTAAGGTATATAAATCACATTTTGGGTATTGCACATTCGAATATATCGCAAAGAAGGAAACCGCTTTGGCACGATCGAGAGCTTACTTTACCCAAAGCAATCACAATAGACTTCTTCCAATCATATAGAAAGAGTGTTTTACGCAGAGATCAATTGGAAATCCTGTAGATAATGGGCGCTAAGAAAGAAAGAGCAAGTTGTATTACGTGTTATGGAATACCATCTAGCCCTCTGACCTGGGGTTTAAAATGTTTTACTGCGGCTACAATATCAGAAACCTGAAAACCGTCAACTGAGAATTGCTCATTGAGAGTAGAAGTGGCCAAAGAGTCCAGGAAGTCTGCGACAGGTTGGAGTATCTTAATCGTATGATGCACTATTGAAATGAACATTGAGCTCAGTGGTGGTGAAAGGCAGGGCGGACGACTTCTTATTGGAGCCAGAGATACCAAAATGTTCAAGCTCACGCCATATATCCTTAGCGTATGTAAGCGTGGAGATCTGAATGTGATGATAGTTTCGTCTCGCCTCTTCTCGCGGCTAATAGATCCAGTGGTAGTATTGTCCTACGAAAGCCTCTGTAAAGGCGATAGCGCTCTTGAATTATAGCGTAATGTTCGATCTTAAACAACGGATGGCGTCTTTTACCTGGTGAGATGGTTTTCATAGGAGCATAACATTCGATTACCCGTTTGAGGTGCATTTGAAGGACAGAGACACACTCTTCAAGTGATGCTGACTCGACCACGTACCTGTCCAATCCATTGAGATATTCTGTGAGCGTAGTTGCACATATGACCTTGTAATCACGATAAGAGAGTGAGGGTTGAGTAGGCTTGAGCGTTTGTATACCTAGGGCGGCAGTAAGTAAGTCGTGACCATCTGCAAAGGGTGACTCAGTTTTCCAGAAATCGGCGGCTTCTCCGGTTTGTCTACAAGGCAGAGGTTGAGCCAGGTATCGGGGGCATCCCTATGATACATAGCACCGTAAAGAATGTTGTGTAGCCCATTATCATTAATGAACCAGCGAACGAAAGTTGCATCTGCAGACGAACAAAGCTGATCTGCATTGAAGTCACCCACTATTATTTTTCTGCTATAGTCATACGTGAGTGTGGTGATTTTATCAATAAAGTGAGTCCCTTGGATGTAAGGAGCGTGCGGCGGACGATACACTACCGCAGCAAAACATGCAGGGTGACCTACGATATTTATGTCACAGAAGAGATACTCTGGTTTGTCGGGCTTACCAGTCCATATGCCATCAGAAAAGCAAAGGAGTGGCAGAGATAGAATTATGAATGAATAAACAACTCCACCACCATTGTTCTTACTCTCATGACGTAGGATATCATAGTCGTCAAGTTGCACTATCGAACTAGCATCTAGGTTAAGATCAAACTCGGTCTCGTAACTACTATGATATGAAAGAAGGAATGCGTTGAAAGATAAAATTTGAGAAGTTCCATACGTTTCTTGAGAGAGATGCGTTCAAGTAACAAACTCTCATGTCATGGTCCCGAGACACTTATATGTGAGATGTATGTGAGTGAGGTGGACATGTAGATATGAGACTGATATCATTAAGAGAGCGATGAGAAAGTGATGAGCCTATTCTAGAAAAGATATGAGTTTCTCAGCAGTGGAGATGAGCATCGCATGTTCCTCTTTCTTTCTTTTTATGTAAATTTTACCATTGCGTACGTAGGTGACGAAGCCATTTTTCCTAACTTGTGTGCGAGCAGACTACGAAGGCGGTGCAAGTCTGCTGGTAGCAGCTCATGAATATTGATCGGCGCTGAGCTAACCGTGTGAAATTTCCCTCATCTTCCGTACCTGTCGGATGCCACGTTCGAGGAGCCCAAAGCAGCGTAAACAACACGTTTTAAGGCGGTAGTATCGATGATCGGAAACTCAGTGATTACTAGCTCGACTTCCTCAAGTGTATTTAGTTTAGTTTTCATTTAAGTAAACCCCGCGATGAAAGACTGTTGCAAATCGGTAAAACGCGTGTCGAAAGATTCTTGCATTTCAGTGAAGTTCTTGTCGAGAGACTCTAATTTATTCAATTTTTCGAGTATCTGGTGTAGAGGATTACTGCATGGACTTGGAATATTTGTGCAAGAATCAGAAGAGATACTGTAGATGTATTGGTGACAGTAGGACGCTCATTATGATCATTTTCGCTGATAGATTCTCTCTTCTGTCTATTAGTATTTGCCACAGATATACAGTTGCGACAAGCATTGATGACATAGTTTTGCCTATTACGAACCGGTTTAAGTGTAGTGCAGGAGGGATGATAATTTTGTAAACAATGCTCACATGTGACATATTTTGTTTTAATGCTCTTGTTCCAGCTATCACATGTCTTATCCATCTTAAAGGTATTCGTAAGTAGCGGATGAACTCAAGAAATGTAAATGAGATGTAAATGGGGTGAGAATGAAATGAAAATGAGGTGCTAAAGGCTGGAGATTGGAGAAGAGTGAGGTTACAAATTTTGGACTACAAGTTTCAAGAGCCGAAGCGACTAAAAACGCTTTACAATTGAGCAAAATAAGATTTTTAAATGGCTATGAACTACTACATTTAAATAAATAGCTTAACTAAGGTGCGAAACATGAAATAAATAACTTAAATTAAATAACTTACTATGTTTGCGATTGACTCACATACGAATAATACTATTGTATTTAATTAAGAGTATATAGAAAGTTTAAAATTACTGCCGCGCCCGGTGGTAATTGATCATACGCGCGTGGTAAAATGGCAACAGCTGGCAAGGTAGATCGCAGATAAGAGAGCGAGGAGAGACGTGCTAGAGACCGTATCCGTAGTGCAAGTAGTGCAGCTCGTAGGTGAAGGCTGTACAGAAGACAAACAGAGCAGTGGCGCACAGTGTAGAAAAAGTAGAAATTTCGATTCAAAATAAAATATCTCCTCGTAGGATCAATAAAATAAAATCAGCAACGGCTTAAAATTTTCGTCTTGCAACGTAGAATATGAAAAAATTGTCACAATACTCAAATTTTAATTCTATGTTTGCTAAATCAATGAAACGTCTGTTTACAGATTTTTTGAAGAATTCTACGCCTTATATGAATACTAACTCTTCTTAATTGCCTTCGCCACACACTTACACATTCAGCCGTACACACACACTGTGACGGTATACTTTATGGTCTACTATATGTATATATATATATCGATTTACCACGTTGCCCGGTAACCGGCAAATACACTTACTCATACCTGCTCTTTCTCTCCAAAAGGGAGTTCTGTCGTGAGACTTCTCGTCGGGCAACGAGAAGTGCTGAAATTGGGAAAAGGATATGCGCCAAATAACTATACACAAATATATATTAAATATATATTTAATTTTAACACGAGATCTTCCTTTATTGCCTACTCCTATACACACTAATTATGCCATGCTCCCACCCGTGCGCTATTCCCCGAACTCTCTCGCTATGCCTATTCTCCCGCAACCGCCCGTTTCCCCGATAGCTCTTTCCTTCGCATACCTGACGCCCACACTCTTTCCTTCTCTCACCCTCTTTTCTCCACGCTCTCGTACGCTCTTCTCTATTCCCCTTTCGACTTTTTCTCTCGTTCCCGCACAGAAACTTCTCTCTCTCTCCTTCGCCTTTTTTTACCGTTGCCGTACACACATTTCTCTCAGTCTGCTTCGCCTTCCCTCTCGTTCCTCTACGCCCACTTTTCTCTGACTCTTTCGCCTTCTCCTTTCTTCCTCTGCGCACACTATTCTCTGTCTCTTTCGCCTTCTCCTTTCTTCCTCTTCACACACTACTTTTCTCTGTCTTGCTCGTCCTCCTTGTCGCTTCTTTCACTCTTTTCTCTCTCCCTCTTGCGTACGCGCGAACTCTTGCCCTGCAATACTGCCGAAAATGGCCGTCGCCACCCTCTCCCGCCATTCCGGCCGTACCTAGCGCTCCTTGTCGACTGACTCTGCCCGTCTTTACTTCTCTCGTCCGGTCCGCTTCTCCTCGCAACATCCCGTCGGCGTGCGCGCCCGATAGCTGCTGCCCTCTGCTCCCCATCGTCTATATGTGCACGTGTACTTACCATGCTGAGATATCCTGCTCCCCTCTCGTTCCGCCGCACATGAAACATTTATATCTGCGTGTAACATATAGGTATATACGAGGGTCGTTTGAAAAGTCCGTGCAAAGTCAGAGAGATGGCACTACTGGCGCGTATCGCGGTTATGTTTA